>BMAV01027118.1:0-87641 GCA_019973955.1 Trichonephila inaurata madagascariensis | reverse complement strand
TTTATTTATTATTTCTTATAATCCCACAAAATATAAAAGCATTAATGAAAAAAATCCCAATAGTAAATAAAAATTTTAAACCGTTTTATCTTAGAAAGAAAAATTAACTAATTTATCTTCATTTAAAATGCTAGGTTTTTTTTCTACAGTACCAAATGCTTTGATATTTTTCTAACTAATGCTATAGTACATATACCAAAAAAGTTGATTCAAATTTTAGAATTAAAGCAATACTTTTTTTTTAAAAAAATAATTTAAAATTAAAATTATACATTTTTTTAAAAAATTTTTCAAAAATTTATACATAAATAAGGTTTTGAAACATCAACCTTTTATTGTAAGTCAAATTTAAAAGTGTATTAATTTTTGTAAAAAATAAAATGTTTTTTGTTTTCTTTTGAGCCCAACAATTTCACATATAGGAAAAAATTAAAATCATTGAATCAAAGATATTTTTGTATAAATCACACCAAATTACCCTGAAATTACATAATGAAGCAAGAATTTTGATCCATTTTTTTTCATTTGTTTTTCTGATAAACTGTTTTCGATGTACAATGAAAGGATGAACATAAAATAAATAAACAACAAAATAATTAACATCAAATTCATTTTTAACATGTAAAATTATAAAATAGAATAATGCTTCGACTTCTTCGTTTCTATTTAATTCTATTCCAAGACCTTTCCACATTTATATTTTCTCTCTTTATTTCTTTAGAAAAAAGAAGAGAAAAATATTCCCATCAAACGATTACTTCACTATGAAGAATGAATGATCAGTTTGAATTAAGTTAACAATATTATTTTTAGCTTTATTCATAAATTAAATTTATTTAATTCTTCGCATATATTTATTACTAGCTAGCAAAATGGTAGACAGGGGAAGTAAAACGTACTGTATTGATATAAAAGTTCAGCATATGAAATCTCTTTCTGAAAATTATATTACGATATTAACGAAGTTATTTTCATAATGAATAAATCATTTCATTTTGAAACGCTCATTAAAATATACAATGAAAATTACGATGTTCTTATAAATAATCATTCATCTTTAGGTAATTTTATTTACAGCCTTCAACAGTATTTATATTATAATTTTCTTTAAAGACCTCATTAAAATCTATTAACCATACATGAAAAAGCTCGATGTGTCTGAGTAATAAATGGAAAATGCATTTTTCATATTTTAAATTCAGAAAATTATATCAAGAAATATTAGTTTAAAAAAAATCTCACATTAGTTTTAAGTAAGTATAAAATAAAGGAAAATGCTTATTCACGTTTCTTCACGTCACAGGGATATTTATCTGCAATAGATCCTCCATCCTCTATCTGATAAGTATTTTGGCACTGACAAGTAGAAAACCTGAGTGGTGAAAACCAAGTTCAGTGAGTCAGTTTCAGTGGAAAATGCTTATTTTGATGTTTTTTCTATACATATTTGTTAGCCAATAATAAAGTGGTACCACTTCAATTGAAAGGGCAATTCAATTCATAAAAATTAAGAGCTGTTTGAAAATTATTATATGATTGATAATTTGCATTTAAAATTATGTGAAATAATTATAGTGTTATAATTATAGTGAGATTAAATTACAATGGAACAATAATTTCATAATGTCATTTAAATACTATATATTTTTCATTCATATAAAACGCACGTAAGGAAAATTTTGATTGATTTAATTTTCATGAGATTGCTTAGTCTCACATTAAAAAAACACTAAATAACTTAATTTTTACGAGAGTATGTAATCTTAAATTTAAAATATATATATATAATTATTCGCTGTAATTTATTACTTGATGCATCATATTGCACTTATTAAACGTATATAAAAACTCTGTATCGCATTTGCTAAATAGCGATTATGAATTCATTAATTACACTTAGAAATCATTAATAGAAAATTATTCATATTTATAGTTGTAACTAATAATTATCAGTTTTGAGAGATAAAATTTTATCTATTTATCTTTCTTTGCATGTTTTTTTTGTTTTTTTGTAAAATAAATCAGGATGACATAATTCATGATCTAGATTAAAAGAAAAATATTTTAAAAAATCAAACACAGCGTTTCTCAAACTGTGGTGAGGGCCCGATCAAATAAGAAATGCTTTCGCTTTTTTCAAAATCTATTAAAATATTTTTTTTAGATTTTGTATTATTACTTTGTTTTATCACTTTAAAATGACAGTTTACTTTTTTTGTAATTTTAATACATTTAATTCATAATTCTTGTAAAATGAAAATCACATAAAACGAAAATACGAAAACATTGATGTATATACCCAAAAATTTCTTTTTCACTATAAATAAAATGCCCACACAAGTGATTGAGGATGATTGTATCTGAGCAAGCGAATTGAAATTGATCTCCTTCCAGGGATTGGTGTTCCAAAATGAAATTTCCGTAAGTAGCTGCTTAGAGGTGAGAAATAGATGCTCATTTATGACCGTAGATTTTAACTCTTGGGTGAAAATATGTGCTACTTCAAGTAACTTTTGATTGTACCAACATTCTCAATGGAAATCAGACTATTATTTTGAGACACTACGCCATTTGAAAATGGTTAACTATTTTTTTTCACTTAATAAAGTTGAGTTAAAAAAGAAAATAAAAAGAGTGAATTCTTACTATCCATTAGTGAATCTGAAAGTTTTAACATATTACATAAGATATACATTAAAAACTGAAAGTTCGAAAAATGTGTGTGTATGGACTTTATTTTATTTTTATCAAATAAAATACTTGGAATCATAGCTTTCGAGAATTAACTTTCGTTTGAAGTTACGAAACGTAAATGAATGCGCGTTTTATGTTCATTGAAAAAAATATGGAAGTCGAAATTTTCTTTTTTTTTTCCTATTTTGATAAAATATATTTGCTACAAAGATTAAAGGGGGGGGGAGTAAAAGGATACTTTTTGAAACATCTAGCTTATTTGATGTATTTATTTCTGTTCCCCGTATAATCCTTATCTTAAAGTCCATTTTCTAAAAAAAATATATTTTATGAAAAATTACAATTTTTGAAATAGGGTAACTAAAAAGAATTTTCATGTACTTATTTAAAATTTAGCAGAAATTCTTTCCTTGTATTGTTTTTTTATATTACTAGGGTATATTATTTACTAGTTTGTAATAATTTTTGCTGTTGTTCGAAATGTAATTTATACATGTTTTAAAATATGATACTGTAACGCACATTATTTGGAAGAACCTTCGTTGGGGGGTTCGTGTGTCACCTACGCGCGCAAAAAGAGCGGAGTTTCCTGCCCCTTTTTGAAGCGTGACGTGGGGGAGAACTTTTCTAAGTATTCGGGACATATAAAAAAATTCAAATTTGTTTTTATCTTTTGATTTGTGTAGTTGTAGTTTCTGTTCGAGTCTTAGTGAATTGTTTTAATCGGCAATAAAATAACTTTAATCAACCCAGATGATTCAGCGTTCCTGGAATTGTCTCTCTCTCTCTCTGTCTGTCTCTCTCTCGCTCTGTTTTAAATTATGCTGGGAATACATACTAATATATATTTAAGTTAATTATATTATCAACTAATTTATTTTTTCATCTTTATTTTTTTTTTAAATTTAGGAAAGAGAGTATAAAAACACACAACTCTACAAATAGCGTTTTAGATATCAAATGGTTATCAGCAGAAACACAATTACGTACCTTGTTTGCAATTTTTTGTATCATGTTTTATTGATATATTCTTATATTTATTTATATTTTTCGAAAACATTCCTTTCTTGGACCTCTAAATTACATTTGAATCCTGAAGTAATTATCTCTCTTGGTTGATATTTTATGAGATAAAAAAGAAATCGTTTGATAAATATAGAAAATACACAGAAGCAACGCTAAAATAAAAGGTATAACAAATAGACTAATGAAAAAGAAACTGGGGAGGAAAATAAATTTAAATATACGTTATAGTCAAATATTTGAAATATGAAAAGTCCATTTGTTAAATAAACACAACGTTATTCAACTTTGCAGCTATTGTATACTTTACAAAGAGTTAAAATAGCATTTTATACGGCGTAAATTATTTTAATGTAATGGAAATGTATCATAAAGTGTATAATTGTATGTGCATATCATAAAATATTTAAATCAAACATATTCTTGGAATATTGATTCTGGTTACCTCGAGCAAAATAATTATTTCTAACACGAACATGTACTTTAATAATTAATTTTACACTTTTAGCTTATGAAAACCTCTTTAAACTATCAGCAACAAGCTATTAATTTTCATTTAAATACTCATACATAATTCTCAAATCCGCTTTATCAAGAAATAATACATGTAAGTAAGTTTTATATAATTTATTTCTAAACCCCATTACTAAATCAACATATTAAAATATTTGAATTAAGTGACAAATATACTTAATAATATGATATGAATTAAACGTAAAATAAATGAATGAATTATTCACTAGAAATAATTTTTAACATCATATCACAAAAACATATTCTTAATATATTATTCATAACGCGTAGTTTCCTTTTTTGTATGAATATATACTTATGTATACTAAATTATTCTTCCAATATATTCCCTAATAATGACTTATTTTTGGTTTTTATTCATTGATAAAAGTATGAATTTGTAAATAAACCAGAATACGCATTTAAAGAATTCCAAAAATTCATTTTTAAGATTAAGTTTACCTTACATTACAGTTTTACTGTAATTTTTAGAATAACATTTTAAAACAGAAAAACTAAGATTTCGTAAGTCAAGTACATATTTTTAGTTTGTAAAATGTAAAATAATTCTGTTGTATGTAATTAAATGAGTTTTGTGACATAAATGTAATCTGAATTAATTAATTAAAATATTTATAAAACGAAAATCCTTAGTCATAGTTAATTTTCTTTCTAGTTCAATTCCAACATTTTCTTTTTCCATAAGATTAATAACTAAACTAGTCTGATGAAGAAGTTTATACTCCATATTTGAAGAGATATTTTGACTTTCTTCGTCGTTTAATGTTATGTATTATGATTTGATATAATTTAATGTGCACGAAGGAAATTTTTTCCCTTACTATAGTTTATTTCATTTTTGATTTTTAGAAAAACTGATAATTTTGTATACTACATCAAGCGAAAGTCTTAGGAATGGTTAGATCTAGTTTTATGGTCATTTTATTTAAAAAATATCTCTAATCTTAAATTTCAAATAAGATGCATATTGATTTCTCTGATATTGACAAGTACTTCAGTCAATTACAGCCGTGTACATTTCACTGAAATAAAATTGAGAATATATTAATAAAAATAGATTTTTTAAGCTTCTTGTTATTTTTTAGTTATTCAGAATTCAAAATGTATTGAAATAACACCTACTAAATTAAATATAATTTGAATCAACAACGCTACTGTATAATGATGCCTTCAACATTAAAAAGGATTTTTCGCTTTTATTAATATTCTTAAATTTACATTAATATTCAATTAAGATTGCTATAAATCCATGTCATTCCTTTTATTCAAGGGAAAATATTAAACATTTTCCCATTGAATTTCTTATTTTATCAAAAAATGAACGCAGCTGATCATATATAGTGTGTTTATTAGTGTGCTGCTTAATGATAAGAAAACATTTTTAAGAAAAGAATATTGTGTAAATAAATAATATCTAAAAAGGAAATAATTTATAATTATTAATACTAAAGCAGATAAATACGTTGGAGGTATTCAGAAATTTTGTCACGTAAGCTGGTACATTTGTCAAAACATGATTTTTAAGATAGACAATATATACACACATTAGAAAGAAAAGAACATCACCTCAAGCGATGAAATACAGATAGGAAAAATATGTAACATACAATTCGAAATCTTATATATTTTTAACTCAGAATAAACATTTCTCTTAAAACTTCTGTTTGTTCTTAAAAAATAGTGTGCTCTATTCTTTCTTCAGAGAAAGAAATTTTCTCAGAAAATAACTTTAAAAGAGAATGTGCAAACATTTTCAATTCCTTTTTTCTTTTTTTACAAGATGCTATTTATATATGATTTCAAACAGCTTAACTTATAGATAAAATAAAAACAAATTTCTTTTAAAAAACGTTTTAGGCCCATATTACATTATTAAAATGTATTAAATTAGAACTTAATCTTCTCTTTTCTTTTCTCTTTTTTGTACTTATGAAAAATATATATTAAATACGTTTTTAGTTATGTCTTTGTTTTAGATTTCTTTTTGAATAAAACCAACATTTTTCTCACACAAGTGACTCCTTAACATAAGTTTCCTTTACATTTAAACTATTTTCTGCAATTTCTAATGACATTTTTCATTGTATATTGAAATCTGACTGTATTTTATAAATAAATAAAATTCATATCATTTACTTCTTGAAGATGTCAATTTGTAAGCAAGTTTGAAACATTTTTTCAAGTAATTTTTCATATTTCTATCAAAATACTTGCAGAAAAATAATCTTCAGATATATATCTACTGCAGATCTACTTTTCTCAGTTACATCAATTCATTATTTACTTAAAATAAATTAATAATTCTTACGAAACGAATTATTTTGAAATCGTTACGATGTTTGATTAGAGTAAATTCAGTTAATCAAGGCACAGTATGCATGTGTCCTTAACAACTATTTCCTATAGGATTTTAAATTTTTTTATACATATAAGGGAAAAAAAAAAAACTCTATCAAGTAATATATCCATTAAAAATTTTAAAAAAAGAAATGTTAGAATATCCGTCTACTTGCGACAACTTTTTTTTTCAAAAAATAAAGAAGTGGGGATTTTTGTGTGTTTGTGCTTTTAAGATTTATTTAGTACATTTTTAGAAAAAAAAAACATACTAAATATAAGAATAGAAAAACAAATTATTTCTACTAAAATGGGAAAAATTTGGTAAAACTTTACAAAAAATTACGTAATTACTAATTTGTATAAAAAGTTTATGAAGAAATTTTCATTTTTGATGTGTTACAATGCTATTCATTTTTGAAATGACCTTCTTGATAAGAGATATTTTAATTTTTACAAAACCTAGTTCTTTTTATCTTAGATATTATTTAAAATTGCTTAAAAAAAGTAGTGATTTCGTTCTTTTAAGGATACACGTTTTGTAATAAAAGAGTGATTGTGTGTGTGTGTGTGATAAATCTGAAGGTTAAAATACTTATATTACACAGAACATGCATAAAAATTTGAGTTAATTATTTTCAAAACTTCTTGAGCAATCGTTGTCACCGTTTGAATATTTCGAAAAAATACATTTCAAGTAAAACGCATATTAAAGTATGGCATCTGTTTTAAAGTAGGCATCTTTTTTTACTAAAACATTTGTAGTTTTTGTTATAGTGAATGGAAAATAATAAATTTGGTATTTTTATAAAGCTAATAAATGACCTATAAAATAAATCACAAAACAGTTTGTCAATTTTTGGCAAGATTCACTTTTAGGGTAGTTGGATACCTTTTTTTTAATACTAATATTTCGCAAAATGTTTACCAATTGCGTACGATTTATGAAACTACATACATTTTGCTTTTAAGAATTCATTTCATTTGTATTTTTGATCTGTAATTAACAACGAATTTAATTAAAAATTAATTAGTTTCCTTTACATTCCTTAATAATACGAATATTTACAACAGAAAAGAAAGGAAGGTTTTACAAAGATTTCATAAACGGTTTTGAGTAATAAAGATAATACACACAGATATAATGTATGGGATATATATTTCAATAAAATATTGAATACTTAAAATGAGCTTTGTAGAAGAAAACCAAACATTTTCTATAATCAGAGCTCTTTATCATCATATATTTTGTTTTAAAAATTCAATTATGTTTTTCACTCTTCAAAATGAAAATTGTAACATCACGAAAAAAATCATGTAGCTGTTTAAAAATAAAAAATAACATAAGTAATGATATAATACGAACGATTAAAAAAGAAAGCAACACTGTGCTCTCCATAAATGTTTATTCAATACTTATTCTGGCCACACAGACAATAATACAAGCCTTTAATATGCGAATCAATGAGGTAATTAGTGTTACCTTGAGATATTCCTTGCCCTGCTGGGACCATTGAATATATATCAATTCATTTATGGTATGGAATTCTGGTGTTCGATGCCTCTCTCATCACTAGAATTCTACACATGTTCGATTGTAAAGTGCTTATGGGAGTCGGTCAGCCAGGAAATTATGTCATTTCCATTCATTTGATTGAGAGTACATCTGACACAACATAAAGCTGGACATCATCCTTCTAAAATAAAGTCTAAACCTGCACAAAATCTAACCCAAAGAAGATGAACTTATTTAGCGCACCGGTCTGATGTGAAACTGCTGTTAAAGTGTTCAATGGATATCCACTGCTTGAAAATTTGACTATCGAAAAGCATACAGCCTCATGTGGAACTGGTGTGATGCTTGACTATATTGCTGGCTGGTAAAGTTCTCTGGAAATACGTCACTCCCTTCTAAGATCATTATTTTTGCGTAAATAAATTTGGAATTCACCTAAAGACAGTAACAATGACATTCGTTGACGAAGTAGTGATGTAGTGGGCACCAAGGCAGACATGGAGCCCTGTGTTTAGTTGTTAAAGAAATTTTAATTGCTGGCTATTGTGCATTCAGTCTCACCTTCAAATTATTGAAGATGGTTTGGTTGGTAAGAGAAGTAAATGCACTATGATAATGGTTGATGGGTCTGTACCTCATGAGTCTATCAATTTACATCGTGTCTTTAGGTGAGCCTGTGCCCATCTTACTATAAATCGCTGTTCCATTCGTTGTGAACAAAAAGGGGTGCTAATTACGCACATCGTTAAATCAGTGTTATGCTATTCCAGGATGCAGTCATTTTCTAGAGGAGTAACTGCTGGTAATAAACTTCACTGATACAAATTTACTACTCTTCTTTAAAAATTTGAGATACTGCAATCTGTCACTGCTAGCATATGTGGATAGAATGAGCTACTGGTTTTAATTGCCAAATTGTGAATATAATATGGCTTATAAGTTTTAATCACTTGCATATGTTGCTCTCTATCTATCTCATAATTTTTATTTAGGTATGCATATTTATACGTAATACTGCAATTTCCTTTTTGAGGAGTGTAAATATGACATCGCACTCAATTAACGTTTTTACGGATTTCCAAATCTAAAACATGCACCAATGTAATGCTCAACAATTCCCTGGGTACTTCAAAAGAGCTTTTTGAGCAAACAAATTTCACTTATAATAATTTAATTAAAATATGTATCTTGAGCTTTGTTCTAAAAATAAATAGATGAGGAAAATTATTTTGCTTCTCCCAAGATAATATTGAAACATTTATTTTGTCAACTATGTCATTAATTTCGTAGTCATGTATATATAACATAAATACAATTACAAAAAATTCTAGAAATAATCACAAAGAAGAATATGCTGTATACTCTTTCTGTAATACTATAATATCCCATTTGGAAAGAAAAATGACAATTCGGGAATTATAAATCACATAGTCGAGTTTCTTATTTTGAGAAATAATATTTATATCTGTATATATAACTTAAAATGAAAGAATTTTATTAAAGATTTATTTCTTTTGTATCAAAATATATGCAATTTTCTTATTTGCCATTCCCAGAGGGCGTTTTTGCTTCCCACGTTATAAAATAAAAAATCAGGCGGAATTTTAAAATTTTGAATAGTTAAATTTTAAAGCATTTTTATGTACAAAGAGCGGCTATTTATTTAAGAAACCTGCTATTTTACGTCAAGCAACTAATATTTAATAACCAATTATCTTTAGTTTTGGAGCATTGATGCAAAAAAAGATGATCATTAAAGTTTAACTATCGAATAAAAGAGAAATCTGCTTTACAGAATATGATGTTAAAAATATTGTTTTAACAACAGGAACAGCCTTTATTTTTTAGTAATATGTTTTAATATTATAATTTGCATATTGTTAATAATGAAAAAATATATAATGAAATAAATACATAAAAAAATATGCTGCGTTACAACTCAAAAGTTTGCTTCACTGAGAATGAAACATTTGAAACACACACAAAACAGCATAAACATATATCCTCCAAGAATTATACTAAAATGCATTTACATAATTCTACACATAAGATTAAAGTAATTTTAAGCAAAAACATGATGTATAGTATTTTAATTAATGTGAATATTATAGTTAAATAAAATACTAAAGAATGGTAGCCAGGTTTTAGCAGGATTCAGTCGTATATTAGTTTAAAAAATTAGAAATAGATTTAAGCAAAATATTCCTTCTTTTCAATTTGTGGTAATATCCTACTTTTGGAGCCTTTTAATTAAAATATTTTAAAAAAAATGACTACAAATATACTTTATGGAATTTAATACATCTAAATATGTTGAGAAAATTACATGGCAATTAATTTTTTTGCCAAATTTGTACATAAATATGCTCAAGAAAAGACTGTTACACATTGCATCATAACTCTGCACTTCGTATGAGTATACAACCTCAAACAATAAATTTGAATGAATGAAGACAGAAAGGCCTATCTGGCAACACAGGTTGAACAAAACGCTACACATACGAACTGACCGCTGTTGAGCATCTACATACACCATTGTTCGGTTGAGCGAAGTTTGTGTTTCACGTAAGACTTGTTTTACAATGTGCTTGCTTAGTGCGTTGGTTCTAAACTGAGGATAGGAAACCGAACAAATGATGAGTTTAAAGTTTTGTTTTAAGCTTGACAAGACACCGACAGAAAATTATTCGATGCTGGTACCTGTTCATGAAGTTTGTGTACAAGTGGTTCGTACATTTTCTTGAAGGCCGGGAAAGTGTTTCTGACAACTCCCGTAACGAAAGACCAGCGACTTCCGTCAGTAAAGAAAACATTGAGGAAGAGTAAAATAATCACAAAAGATCGTCGATTAACTGAGTACATGATAGGTGGACGATGAATGCTGCAAGGTACATTGAAATTTCGACTCGTTACATGAAATGTCTATGCAGGGTACGACTCCTGTACGTGCATCAAGGTTCATGATTATTTGTTCATGGCAATGCTCACCCCCACACAGCCAATATCGTCAAACAGTTCCTGGCAAAAAGGATATTGTTACAAATTTAACATCCACCATTGTCGCCAGATCTTAATCTTCTATGCTTCTTCCTATTCTCATGACTCAAACTCGCTTTGAAACAAAAAGAGATTTGACGATATTTCTGACATTTAATGAAATCGTGACGAGTCTTTTGAACTCCATCTCAAAAGAAGACTTCATGCAAAGTTTCCAGGACATGTATAGCAGATCTGAGCGATGCATAGTTATGGGAAGTGACTATTTTTAAAGGCAGTAAGGTAACTTCCGTTAATATTTCATCTACATTAATGCTACAGGACTATTCATTGAACTTTATTGTCAGAAAATGAATTATAACTTTTTAAATTTCATTAGGAAAACAGAAACATTTTTAGAGATTGAACTATATTTTATAACACTCCACCTGCATTCAGACATATGTAGCTTACCATTGTTAAGCACTATCATTTTAAAAAAAGAAAAAAAAAGCTTCGACATGTACGTCAATGCATTCATTTATTCATTGATGAAAAAGTAAGCAATTTACAAAACACGGACTATTCCTTTATGATATATAAACAATTAATTTTGTGTAATGCTATTCTACTGTAGGCTTTATATATGGTTTATTATGCAACATTAAAAAATTAAATCTGGATATAATTATTTTATGGTTATTTATTATATGGTATTTTTATTCTTTAAATAATTTAATTTCTTTCAAAACGAGAAAATTTCCAAAACTATTTCAGACTTGTGATAAATTTCAGGTTTTTTAAAAATGTTTAGTCTATTTTGTAATCTCTATAAGTTTATATCAGAAAAGGAAGGAAGCAGGCATTTTTGAATGATGTTTAAAAATAATTTGACTTAGAAATGCCAGTGTAAGATGGATCACCTGTAAGATATTGCGAACTGCTATTTTTATGAAAGAGTACTGCATGCAAATTTTTCTAAAAACTATCAAGAAAGTTACAAATTGAAGCTTCAAGCAAAATAAAATAGTTTTAGCATTTTCCATACGCCATTTTTTCTCCATGCGCTGAATGTTTTTTGATTTTTTAACGAAGGCCTATATTTTCAAAAAGATTTAATTTGTATTTTCGATTGCAATAGGTATATTTATCCAAACAAACTGTTTTCATAAATATTATCACTTCGAAATTAGGATCAAATAACTTAAAATTGAAACAAAAGACAAAAACAAAGAAGACACATTGCAAACATTGCAGCGTATTATATATTATTAGAAAATTTCTATTTTTCTCTCTCCCATGCAGATAAAGGATTAACTAAACTCATTTTATTTGCCTTCTAAATGCAATTAAAGCTAATATTAAAAGTTTTTTTTAGAAAAAAAAGAAAAAAAAAACCGTGAAATCTTCTGAATAACTAAAGTTAACGCCATAAAAACTGAGACTTGAATCTAACTCGATGGATAAATGCTAAAATGATAAAACTTAAAACCTTAAAAAAATTCAATTTTATTCGTAATTTTTGATAAAAATTAACATTAGTGATAAAAATGGCACAGCTTTCTTATTTTTAAACAACAAATTCACTATGATTTAAATTAGAATTTTTTTTAATAGATTTCGAACTACTAATTAGACGTGTAAAGGACATGATGTTGAAAATATAACATGGTTATAAATAATCCGAATCTAAACCGAAATAAAAAAATTCATAACAATAGTTTCTAACATGAATCTAATTTGAATACAAAGAGGGTTACGATATTATTAAAGAATTATTTTTCATCAACAGACTAGAAATACAAAGGAGAATTAATATTTGTATTTGCTGATCAATTTTTTTACATAATCATCAATTTTTTTCATTAATTTACATGGACGCCGAGCCAACTAGTTCAGCCTAGTAACCAACTATAGTTTAGTATATCCTTGCTCAATAACTAAGTTCTCAATAACTGTTTTTTCTCATTACCTTAAGAGAATCTTGTTCGCTAAGTGCCAATTCTGACACAAATTTACACTCAGTTATCCATCGATAATTTTGAATCATGTTTTGAACTTATATATAATGGGCTAAATTCATGTAAAGTCACAGTCACATTATAATGGCACTCAAGTGTTTCCATCCAATCAGTTCATAGATTCATATGACGTCATAGTCATACGATAAACGCAATCATGAGTATCCAAGTAATCATTTCATGAGCTTCGCTTTTTTCAACGTTTTCATTTTGGAAAACTTTCTTTCAAAAAGTAAATATTTGTAAACAGCAATAAATTATATAGGATAACAATATGTACTTGATTTAAAAGTAAAGGTATATTAATTTAATTTTTTTAATCTTGGAAACTTTTTGAAGAATTTTTTTAATTTGGACCTCTTTACCCTATTCACTGATTGGACATTGTAACTAAATTTTACAATTAGTACAAGAAGTATAATATCAGTTTGTTTTGAATTCATTGGAAAACACATGATTGCATTTATCATGTGATGGTTACGAAATTTGAATATTTCTGTTGATGAAAAATTTGGATGGGACTGCTTGTTGACCCAATGAAGTTTTCCACTTCACATCGGTGTGATTGAAAACAACGACATAATTCTTGCCTAGCTGATTGATTTTTTTACCATTAACTTCCTCTATTAAACTGTGGACTTCAGAAGTGGACAGATTCTTTGTTCATCTGAAGCGAGTCATACCTCGCACCCTTAAAAGTATTATCACATTTTTATTTATTACGCGCCATCACAGTTGCTGTTGCAAATCTGTTGTTGTTTCTCACCCCCGAAATCAGCAGAGTTAGATCAGGTTCATGAGACCATTCACCCTGAAAAAGTCCAAAACCAATAGGGATTTTGAACCAATCCTGCCACCCCCAAACAAGTTTAAATGGGGCCCGGGGGGAAGGGACGGTACTTTTCAGGGAGGGGGTAAGGGCAGTTTCTATGGTCAAAGACCTGGAGCATTTTGGCGGCGAAGACTGACTTCTGGGACGAGATTTTGCGGGACAAACGGCCGCCGGGTCCCCACCGGGGAGAATACACCCCAGACATACCAGCCCACCGCACAGTGACCCCTCGCCACGGTGAGGGGGGTTTCAGACTTCAAAGGTTCATCTACAAATGTTTACTGTCTCCTACAAATCTTCTTATGATGGCATTATACATCTTCATTTGAAAAAAATACCCTTACGAAATTGCGTTTCAAATACTGCTTGTTGCTGGTAATACTATATTTTATTCTCATCCTTGTAAAACAACATTCGAATTTACAATCATTAAATGAGAAGAAAATATTTTTCATAGAAAATGGCTTAACATTTTTAACATGTATTTTCATTTGCTCCAGGCATGTATTTTAAAACCATATTTGTTTATATTAAAAAATATATGGTTTTCCATTGCAGTTTTGAAGAATGCACGGATTCCACATATTTTTACAAATGTGGGGCCTTTGTTTGTGTCTGAGTATGAGTATGTGTATAGTGTGTGTATTTGCGCGTCTGTGAGTGTATGTGTGGGTTTTTGAGTGTGAGTGTGCATGTGTGTGTGGGAGTCCTTATTGGAAACGAGATTTGTGAAGAGTTTAAATTATTCGGAAAATTTATTAAGTCATGTAAAAATATTTGCTATTTAATTTAATGGATATAAGTACAAATCACACACACATAATATGCTTCAAGGTAAGGAAGCTGATACCTGAAAGGAGCTTTGGAAATTTCAAATTTAGGAAAAAATGTTTTAGATATTTGTTATACCTGGTGAAATAGGTAGTAGATTACAAATTTTAATACATTTATTATATCACTATGGTTATTTTTGTGAGGGTTAGTGAAATCTTAAGCATGCGCAAATAGTTTATTTCCAATGTAATATAATCGCTTAACTGAGATAGATTGCTATTGTGTATCTCCAACGTACAGTGTTAATAATATATCACATCAAATAATTAACTGAAGAAAACATCTTGTTGATTTTTTGAGCTATCAATATGTTATTAAACATTATGACATTTAAATAAAAATAAAATTTTAAGAATTACTTCAGAAATCTGTTTTTTTTGTCCGAATTTGATCTTGAAAATCGATGTAGTTTAGATATGATTAAGAAGTTTTATTGCATTTCACACACAAGCGCATATTTTTTTTCGATATTATCTTCGGAATTGTCTTAATTTTTAATACCAAAGCTTATGCAGTCATTATCGTATTTCGGATGAATTGGTGAGATAGCATTTCGTTGTAATTTAATTTTTATTTTAGTCAATCCTTGTATTATACTATTCTTATATTTAGCAACTGTAAACGTTTTGTTGTAATATTATTTTTCCAAAGATGAATTTCTAGTTGATTATTGCGTAAAGTAAATGCAGACAAAAAGAAAAACATTAATATAAAATTATATAATTTAAAATTGATTGCGTTATACAATATATCTTATACATTTATTTTCCATTTTAAACAAAAATATCAAGTTAAAAACTGTAATATTAATTTCGTCAATAGTTATTTTAACTTAAGAGAAATACCAAATGATTAAGAATGTTGAAATGTAATAATGAAGAAAATATATTAGATAAAGATTTTGTATATGAAAAATTTATTCATTTATTTCATATTTTTCTTCTTAAACTATTTTTTTAACTAAGATAAGTTGAAAAATTCACTTTTTTTGCATAGAATTTATATAAAAAATTAATAACAAAACGAATTTTAAATATTAGCATGCAATAGATCTAACTCTATTAAACTTTAATCAGATCTAAATAAAGAAGAAAACACAATAATATCAAGTGAGTTGTTTCTAAAATTTTGAAGACAGATTCAAGCAAAATGAAAAATAAATCTAAATTACGCTTTTTTGCCATATAGCGTAAAAAAAATCAAGCACAGTAAAAAATAAATCTTGTACTCTTTTTAACCGAAACAGAGCCGGAAGCAATAACGTCAATACATATCGTAGTATCAATGGAACAAAAGTATGTAATGCCTTTTGATAAAATTATTTTTTTAATTATTTAATCGAGGAAAGGAAACTATGAAATTAAAGAAGAAAAATTCCTAACACATAGAGAGAAAAAAAATCATGAATCTATCAAGCGAACAAGTGGATTTTTACTGCTACAAATGCTATTGGTACCTGTCTGAATAAAAGAAATGAATTAAGCCAAACGAAAAATCTTGTTAATTAAGAAACGAAGAAAGATAAAGGAGAAAAAAGTCCCAAAGGAATTCTATCTAACACAAGTTTCTTAATGAGAGGTATTCACTCTTGCCAGTAACATGGAAAAGAGAAAAAAATATTACTTTGCACTAAATTCTGAATTTAAATTGTGTTTCAACAAGTTCTTTATTTATTTAATACTCGTGTTAAAATAAAAGTTCTTTCACCAACACTTGTCAAACTGAAGAAAAAGTGTATATGATAATCAGATATGCTAATGAAAAATAGTTCCTTCTAAGCAAACAGAAACTATAAAACATTTGCACTAATAAACTAGGGTAAAAGAAAATATATTGAAAGAATATATTTACACAATGCTTAATTTTGCGTAAGAATGTGTGCCAATTTCAAATTATTCTGAAACTCATTCATCAGATTTTTTATAGCACAAAGTTGATATGCAAATTATAAAAAATTCAGGTGATTTGAAGAGGATACTATAGGGGTATTATGAATAAATCTTTGATTTAATGATTTTTATAGCTTTTTTGGCTGTACCTTATGTATACGTATTGCGTAAAGCTTTGTACTCAAAATACTACAAAAACCTAACTATTTAATTTTTTAAGGAAAAGTTTAAAATTTATGAAGGGATTTTAAAATACTACTTCTATATTGCTTGACATACACACATGAAATCTAATTTACAAGTACGCTGAACTATGTGTACCAAAAATTCTTATGGATATTTCTACTAACATGATTAACATTCATAATTTATTTTTTATTATGAATGATTATTGAAATTTTCTTACGAATGTATAAACTTTAAATTCAATTATTTTCTTTAAAAAAATATATGTAATGTTTTGATTTAAAAATGCATACTATCTTTTGTTACATGTGCTAATAGCGATTGATAGAAAAAATTTGAAAGCATTTAGCTCAACAGAAAAAAAAAAGCCTTAGAATTTTAAATGAAGATAAGCTCTAGTTAGTTACTTTTTTCTTTCTGAGATAACTCAGTTTTAAATTTTTATTTGCCATTGGAATGGGAACAAAAACATAAAATTTATCTCAAATTTAAGTTGTTTTTTTTAATTTGGAGCTTCCAAAATTTGTGAGATAATAAGCTATAAAAACATATGAACTATATTTTGGAGGGATTATTTTCCAAATATATCGAATTCTATCCCCTTAATGCATTTCCCATTGAAAACTGGTAATGTCTTTTTCTTAGTAAAAAAAGCTTATACGTATTGGCTTTAAAGCAAAGAAGGAAAGTATTACTGTAATTATAGAAGAAAATACTTTGAAAGGGTGGCATTTCCAAATTCCTTTCATTCGTATGACTTGCCAACTTTCGTGCATGTCAGCTTGTTTTTTCCCCTACTACCACTTTTGGTTAAATTTAATAAATGTAAAATAAATATAAAATGTAGAGTAATGTCTGATAAATGTCATTCAATAAGCTGCAATATATGAATGTTACAGTTATTCTTGCATATAATTTGTGCATGAACCTTCTATTGGCGAATGTTCCATTCTAAAATCTTAAATGAATGTCGAAGAAAATAGTTCGAAAAGTTAAAAAAGAATGTTTACAAGAATGTTTAGCAAATAAACACTAATTTCATGATTTTTCTAGTTCGATTCTAGCATGATATATAAATATTTTAACATTTTATAATAGCTGGCGTAAGTTGATTAATGTTCTAATAAATATTTAAAAAGGAATCAGATAGCGAATTTCAAACGTCATTCATCTTTTGGCATTATTTTAAAGGGCTTTGGGACATATCAGCAATAAATTCCTTCATTAATGCTCATTTTAAAGATGTACAATAGCTTTTGCCATATGGAAACACATTTTTGAAAGAAGTAATAATAAAAGTAAATAATGATTTTATTCAGATCATATAAGTAACTTTTTTTGTAAAAATGCCAGTTTAACAAGCAATTTTAAAGAAAAAAATTAAAAAGTTGAAATGTTTGATATTTTTAAAATTATTCTAAAATATACTCAGTTTTTAATATTCCCTAATGTATGACGTAGCTTTCTAGTAAAATTCATAATGTTTGAATTATTAGAACTATTAAGGATTAAAGCTGACTCTTAAATTTTAATACATGCTCTTAGTTAAACCCAGCTAAAAACATTTCAATTCTTTTTTTTAAAAAAGTATATATATTAAATGATATTTAAAAAAAAATAATCAAATTCTTAGGCTTAAAAGCTTACAAACTTCTGTAGTCTATACATATAAAAATACCTGTGCAAAATCTCTACACCATCTTGACCAGAAAAAAGTAATTGGGAATTGGATGCACTTGCATCCATAATAAAATAAGTCAAACAAAAACTATTTGAACATTCGTAAATGAAATATTAAAACTTTATGGAACACTTATTTTATTATGTTTTTTTCTGACTTATAAAATGTACTGAAGTATTATTTTATTTCAATTAATCGAATATTATTTGTTCTTATTTAAAATAATAAGTTTTTACTTGATATGGATGACAATAGTTACGACGATAATAGATTAGTTTATTTAATCAAAATGAATTGCTTTTTTTAAAAGTTTAGTCACAATAGCTTCATACAAAATAATAAAGCCAATATTAAAGTTTTAAAAAATATATTAAACCCTTTCTAACTCTTTCCCAATTTTAAGTAAGCATAATTTTACATTTTTTTTTTTTTTAAGTTTAACGGATTTATATTTATTTATTTATTTTGGTCCATTTTGAATGCACGATAGTTCGCAATCCTTGCAATTAGCCAAGTGTTTCGAAGTTTGATTGAATTGAAATTTACACATTGTCTGTAGTATTTTTAACGTTCCAACGTTAAAATCTTACATAACAGTCGACATCACCATAAATACCTGATTCTTGGAAATAGCATTTGCTTAGCAGCAATTTGGTTTCAAGTTATAGTTTAAGGCTTTGATGCTATTGACTAGATCGGTATTGGGTTGCGCTGATTTATGAATCAAATTGTGGAATTTTTTAAGCAATTAAAACTTATTTACACACTTAAAAATTAATGCTGATTAATTTATGAAAAATAATATTATTTAAGTTATGTACACATTGTCGGTACTTAAACCTTAAATGTTCGATTTTTCTGTTGAACGTTGGGAAGAGTCTATCTTTGAGAGTCTATGCTGTAACGCACTAATCAAACGTTAGACAGATAATATCCGGTACAGATGCAGGTTCAAACACTGAGTCTGTGTCTAGTCTAAAAACGAGAGTAAATATTTTTTTTTCTGTTTTTGTCATTCGGAACTTATGCCTTTTGTTTCTCGTCGATTAAGGGGCAAGTGAATTAAAATAGAAAACATTTGACGCAACGAGATTCAGCTGACTGGTAAGGTCACCAAGACTCTTCCCAGATAGGCATTTTTTTTATGTTGAAGCTTTTTATTTGTAGATATGGTTAGAAGAAGTGTATGAAATAAATTACTATTTTCACATTTTCAATATTATTTTCCTATTATGTATTGTATCTCAGTACCTTGTTCGTTTTTCATTGCATTTTTCTTAATGCAACCATGGCTTTTGGCTTTCCGAAGTTGCAAACTTAATCCAACAATTTTTCACTGACTTTCTGAAAACTTTTCTCTAACTTTCAATCAGAAGTGTTATGAATTATTTTTTTAACTTCAGGCATCAATTGTATATATTTCATTCTTTTTTAGTTCTAAGAAGGCTTTTGAATCGCTAATATATTAAGGATACTTACCTGAAAACGGTTTCTAAGAACTTTTTCATTATTTACTTATGCATTTATCTTCATTGAAACAGGTGACCTGATATGTATCATTTCTTTTTGGTTTTCACACTAAAAATTTAATTTTAAAAATAAAGCTTGATGACATTCTTCACATCGCGTCATTCTGTTTTATGCCCACTGAGAATCAGCACACTGAGAATACATCCACTTCTAATGTTTGGGATGTTCCCTTACGTCAACCAATTTCCATTATGAGGCACTCCCATATCGATGATATCTTTGATTTCTACAATTCCATAGGCATGTTTTCTGTTTTTATAAATATAAAATAACATTTAATTTTCTGCATATAGATTTATATCTAGCGTATTTGCTTTTAAATTTTATTGGACGTTATATAAAAATTCATATGCATACAGAAATTTTTTAACTCAAAATAGTCGAATCCCAAATTTGATATATTACTTAATATATCTTAATATTATAGCCCACTGGGATGAATGGGTAGATTATTCGATGAAATTAATTAACTTTACATAGACACATCTCTACAATTCTTTCTACATAGTTCTAGGATACATATATATATATATATATATATATATATATATATATATATATATATATATATATATATATATATATATATATATATACATATATATATATATATATATATATATATATAATATATATAGTATTTATATATATATATATGATATATATAGTAGTATAATATATATATAATATATATATATATATCATATATATATACATATATATATAGTACATAATTATATATATATATATATTTAACAAATATATATATAGGTTAAATATAAGCCTAGCATATATATATAATATATATATATATATATTATATATACATATATATTTATATATATATATATATATGCTTATATAATAAAGACAGAAACAACATGGGAAGGGACTCCCGCGTGAAAGTTACACCAGAATAGTAGCAGTCTTAGTGACTCAAATACCGGTTTTCCCCCACAGGTAAACCGTACAAGTTCTCTGTCTGGTGGTGCCATCTAGCATTTATTTAAAAAAAGTGTGTGTGCTTAGGACCATACCATAGAAGTTATAACTGCAAATTTTGTAATGTTATTACAGGGATTAGTTCGGTGAATTAAAAAAAAGGCAATATTATGATTGCTCTATAAAATTAGCTATTCATATGTCAGTACTCATAAAGTAATATTTTTGGGCGAAATATACAATCATATTTGTGAATTAATTGTATTCTAAGAAGGAAACAATAGGTTTATGGTAGCTGAAATAAGTTATAAAACCTTAAGATTCAAAATTTTATTTAAATATGTATAAAAAATACTCCGTCAAGCCTTTTTCCATACTTCCTCGTTCTTTCATTTGGATTATTTGACATAATTAAATTTTGATTTAAAAAAAACAAACAACTAAAGGTTTTGATTTGTCTTTTGAAAAATCCACTTCAAAATCGCCACTTAAAATCATAGGTAATCTGTTTAGAAGACAAGATCCAGCTTTGTGAATTTTGGTAGTATTTTATCAATATTCATTTATATCCATGAATTAATTTAAGCAAAGGGATAGTAAGACAGGTAGTTGATTGGGAAGAGAGGAATTTAGGTCAAAACCTTTAAAAAGGGATTTAAACAGAAGATTTATATCACCTAATCTCTAGCTTACACTAGCTCTTTTGTCATTGTATGGCAGTTTTGTACAAATATATCCGGGGTTGCGACAAGATAAGTCTTATCAATTATATTTTGTTTTCTTGTATTTAAGTTATTTAATGTAATTTCTTCTTTCTTTCTCTTCTTTCTCTTATTTCTTCTTAATTTTAAATTTTTAATTGTTTTAATTTTCCTTTTAGACTCAAAGTATATGTAAGTAATGTGATTAATAGAACTATTTGTTCATTGCTATTCTGATTTGCTTACAAAAATAGATTTTTTATTCTTAAATTTACTGCAATATTGCTAATGATATTTATACTGCTTACTTAGTTTATAAAACTTTGTCCTTTTTCTACATTTAGTTTAATTTTAGTGTAGGATTTCTCTCTCTCTCTCTTTAAACCTATTTTTTTAAAATATCACATGTTTCATTTCGCATCAACTGGGATCAAAAAAAAATTCCCACAATCTTTTTTTGTGAAAGGGTGGGGGGGGGAAAGGGGGAAACCCATTAGGTTAAAACAGGAGCTTTATTTTTTCTGCGTATTGGGGGAAAAATGCTTCAGAGGGGCGGGGGGGAAGGGGACTTCCCACTTTTTCCTTTTAGTGGTGTGTATGTCGCAGACGACCTTGTACGAGAGGACCCCGGGCAAAAAGCCAAAGGAGCTTACGATACGATCTGACATTTAAGGTATGTGACTACCCAAAAATTTTGGTTTGGAGAAGATTTTCAATTTTTTTTATGCTTTAAAAAAGTCCATACGCTTAAACCCAAAAATACTTTATTTTAGTTCCTACGAAAAGAAGCTAAGGCTTATTTCGTAAACCGGAAATGGAATTTTCAAAACCCGGGTGGGTTTAAAGTACATAATAATGAAAACAAATAGTTTGAACGTTTTTTTCCGGATTTTTAACAATATAAATATATAATATTTGTGAAATATAGATCAACGTACCTTTATTATTTTTTAAATATTTTTTTTAATCTGGCAACTGTTTTTTTTCAAGCTTTTTTTAGGGCAATATTTTTATGTTTATAGTTTGTTTACATTGTTCATTCAAAAGCGTTCTTTTTAATTATTCCCCAAATTTTTTTACAGTTTATTCATTCTTTTCATTTAATTTAACTTTTTTTTTTTATGTTTAAATTTTTAAAACCCAAAAATTAGATCGAAAGGCCCGGGGGGTTTTTTAATAGGTTTCCAAGTTCCAAAAACAGTTTTCGTTTGCGTGGGGGAAATGACTTTTTGTGGCCTGCCCGTTTCTTTTTCCGGGAATATAATTATTAATTTTTCCCTTTGATGGGAATTATTTCAACCCTTTTGTCCGGAATTTTTAAAACGGGTTGAAACCTAAAAATTCAAGGAAAGACTTTGCTCTAACTTTTTTGGTTTGCAGTTGTGGATACATTTTGGGTTTACTTCTACTCCTAAAGAAAAAAAAAAATTCTCCCCAATATTTTTATTGGTATTTGGAATGAGATTGATTGGCAAGGGGTTTTACACGGTAAATTTTTTATGCCAAATTTGTCGTTTTAAAAAAACCCCCTTGGGGTTTAAACTAAAACGCGGAAATCAGTTATTTGGGAAAAAAATATGAAACTATCAAAAAACAAAATTTTAAAAAAAACAACGGGGTTTTTGTGGAATATGGCGCGGGGGCCCTATTATTTAAAAGGCTGCTTTTGGGTTTTTCCTTGATACTGGAACAATTTTAGATCTCGAAGTAATGATACAGTACTGAAAAATGTGGAAATGGTGAAATCTGAGCATGAATGTTCAAATTACAAAGGATGCTCTGGAAACATGAGCGCTGGAGCTTTAAATTTTTTAAAGGTCACTAATAAAACAAAGACCTGCAATCACCAAAAGTACAAAAGGTGATGGGACCCCAAGGTTTTTTTTCAAGGAAAGATATTTTGGTTAAAACAGTGCCCAAAAAACTTGAAAAAGGGACATATACAAAAGAGTAGGCTCGTTTAAGGAAACAAAAAAAGAACCCCAAAAAGGACTTGGTAAAAGGGTAAATTAACTAATAAATTTATTGATAAACTGCAGAACTATTAGGGGATTGCCACCGAAGTGTTGGATGCCTTGAAAAATGCAATCTGCTGTAATAGCTGCCTTCTTTCACTGCTATAAATCAAAATCCCCATGGGAATGTCCAACGGGAAAAAAGATAGCTGGTCAAGTATAAACAAGAATTATGGTAAATTATATGTAGACAAAACAACAGGCCTTTCAAATTAGTGATTAATGTGATAAATACTTATTTGCCCTTTTGTGATAAAGGGTTGCTAAAAAACCTTCATGGCATGACTCAAAACAATAATGAAAGCTTTAATAAATTGTGGTCTGTTTTTTGGAAAAAAATTTTGAAAAAAACTTTTTTTGGGGGTTTACACTTGTTTTTAAAACTTATATAATTTGGTTATTTAGGGTTCCTGTATTTAATTTTTTGGTACAGAAATTGATCTGACACTTAAAAAAATATGGAAATTGACACAGAAATCAAAAATCGAAACGCCAGTCATTACCTTCAACAAAAATCCCCGAAAAAGCAAAAACCAAAAAAAAAAAGTCCCCAAAATTTGCTAAAAAAGACAAAAGGGCTTAAGCTTTAAAAATGGGGGGTTTTTAAAAATTTTTGTAAGTAGAAAAATAATTATTTAGATTAAAATTTTTAAATGTGTTTTTTCGGGAAAAATTTTTTAAAAATTTTTCTTCTGTAAAATTTTCTACACAAAATATTTCTAAGATACTAAATCTAAAATTTTCAAACATGTTTTATGTAGTTCTATCTGTTAAAATCAAAAACTAATCTCTGTGTATAATTTTATGTATTTTAAATTTCTTTTATGGAAAAAGCATTAATTTTTTAAAAATTTAATTTTGCATAAATTTGGATATTTAAAAAAATTCAAAAACATTTCAAATTTTTTTCCCATCACGATAAAAATCTATTTATTCGTTTAAAAATTATTTGAATATATTTTTTAAAAATTTTTTACAAGATTTGTCGTAACTCAATTTTTCCCCAAAAATTTTTAGAAACGACAATTGTTATAGTATACAAAAAATCTCCCGAAAAACCCCAAAAGGGTAAAAAAAAATGGGCCAAACAGTTTTTCATGAAAAAAAAAACTTGATCTATAAATAAGGTTTAAAAGTGTCAATTGTAGAAAATTTTTCATTTTGTATTAAAAACTTTAAATGCTTTTTTTGAGAAACTGTTTTTTAATTTTTTTTTTTTCACGGCACAGTTCACTACAAATTTCTTTTTTAAAAATATTGACTTAAATTTTCAGAAAATGTTTTATTTAGTTTTATCTGTTATCTGGGCTATAATCTAATTTTTTGTATATATTTATTTATTTTATTACTTTTTTTGAAAAAACATTAGTGTTTTGTAAAAAGAGGTTTTTTCGTAAAAAATTTACATGTTTCAAATTTAATGTATTTACAAATTTTATAGCTATCAAACAAAAAAATTCTTTTTGTCTGTATAAATATTATAAGAATATATTTATTAGAATTTTTTAAAATAATCCCCTTTTGCAACTGCAATTTTTCACTAAAAAATTTTACTCAAATTCCCAATATTTCTAAAATTAATTTTTAACTTTGTAAAACTTTTTATTGGAATTCATTTTTTGTCCCATTTCAAAAAAAAATTTTTTTAATTTAAATTTTATATATTTCAAAAAAATTTAAAAGGTATCACATCCCTTGTTTACCTCCCCAAAAAAAGCGCCAATAGAAAAAAACCAATAAACATCAACCCATTTCACATCCTTTTCCCCTAGTTCTGACGGCATCCCGACGAGGAAACAGTAGACTGTTGGGCCTTTGGTGGACGGCAAAGTTTACAAAGAAAGGGAAAAAGAGGTTTTACTGTGTCATTATTATAAAAAGGGAAATCAAGTGTAAAGGGGTACCCGGATTATCAAAACTAGCAATTCGAAAATGAAGGTGGCCTTTGTGTTAAAATTAGATGGGCCCCTTCTACATGAAAGTTTTTCACCCCGCTTAGCGTTGCTCAGCGGATTTTAATACAATTACATGGTTTCCGTGTTGATATGTTGGGTCCCTTTCATTAAAAAAATTCCCATTATCATTTCCCCAACCACTTTTAATTTGGTAAAAACTTTTTAAAAACTTTGGGGTTCATCCCGGGAAAAAAGATATTCAGATGACGACCCGGGTATCATTTACAACTTCATTTGGGTACTTAATTTCTGAGATTAAAAAAAAGGGAACCTCTTTTCATCTTGCTGTTTTGGTGCAACGTGGATGGTGAGTATTTTTTTGGAAAACCCTTGGGTTTTTTTTTATAAAAATTCCCGCCGTGGTTTGCAGACCCCTTTTTCCCTTCAACTTGGTTAGCTTTGGATGGTACACGGGGAAAAAGGCGGGTGATTAATAGGGCATATTTGTTCCATCAATGCTGACACAAACTGGTTTCCATTGTCACTGATAAGGTGTCAAGGAATGCAATCCCTCTATGGAACCCCTTCAATTAAGGTAATTGCACATTCCTTTGCTGTGGCATTGGGTAATGTAAACATTTCGACCCACTTGGTGGTACAATACTCAATGATGAGTATTCATCTTTTATCATATTTACTCTCAAGTAGGACCCGAAGAGATCATTTACCAAGTTTCAAAATTTTGGGCTGGCATAGGTATCTGTAATAGCCCGGAACGCTTGTGATTGAAGCTTTGTATTTAAGGCAGTCAGGACAATTCTTTACATAATCAGTTATGCATTTTCTCATACCAGTCCAAAAATAATTATTTGTTATTTGGTCCAGCCTCTTTGAGCATCATGATGGTTTTTGAGGATCAAAGTTCTTTCCTTTCTAGGAACTACTAACTGGCATCTTCACTCTGAGTGTCTGGAGCATATCTGTCTCTGATTAATTAAATAATCCCTTTCGACCCAATTGACATTGTAATTAACATTCTTGTCAGGATCTTCGAGGCAAGAAATAATTTTGACTAGCTTCTCATTCTTCAGTTGTTCATCACGTATCTCTTTGGGAGATCTGGATGGGACGTTAAGTGCAGACCTCAGACTTTTTATTGTCTTCATGACACGCAGGCTAAGATAGCATACCTCTGAACTACATTACTCTTCCTGTGGATGTACTCTTTGTTGAGGTTGAAAGATTGCAGTTGCAGGGCCCAACGGGCTAGTCTTCCAGTAGGAGATTTCAGTTTCATGAGCCACTTCAAGGGTTGATGGTCAGGTGCTACAGTAATGCTTGTCCTAACAATGTGGCCCCTAAACTTGTTGAGGACCCAAACTACAGCTAGAGTTTCTCCTTCAGTGGTCGAGTAGTTTCTTAAAGCTGGGTTTAACAACCTGCTAGCAAATTAAGTTGGTTGCTCCTCTTTATTTTCTCTATGTAGGGGGACTGCACCTAGAGCAGGGGTAGTCAACCTTTTTTTTTCTGCTGGGCCGCATATATATATATCAGCTATTTCACGCGGGACGCATACATATGTTAGTTATTTCCTACGGATCGCAACATGAGAAGAAAAGGGTTGGTGGTCACTAACACTAAATTACAAACACGCACATTCAATAAGCACTTCTTAAAAATTTCTGCATCAGTAAACGGTTTCGTATGATTACCAATAATATAACAAACTTCATAGTATATCTTTCTTACCACTGTGGCATTACCACTAATAAAACACTTTGTTGCTGTTACAAAGGTTATTCAAGAAAGCCTATTTATCACCTCTTGAATCAGATCTTTGAGGAAAAGTGTCATTGAACGATTAATGTGTATTGATATTTTTTAATTACAACACTCTTGTGACCAATCAAACAATTACTGATCTATATTTATTTTTAACTACACAATAATCTCAAGCTCCCAATAATCTTGAAATGATACATCTTCTTCGAGCATTTTTCGCTTGCAAGGTATGAAAGATAGTTAAAAATTAGTTCCACCTATAAAATTTTCTCTACTCCACTGTTATCTATTATCACTAACCATAACCATTAAAAATAAAAAAAGAATATTAATTCGCACCCATATGACATCGACAGCGGAAAGCAAAATTGATATATTTGACTTCTTGACAAAGAATTTCCCACCAAATTTTTAATCCTTTTTATCTTAATTATTTAATTTCTCAGTGCAGTAGGTCATGTGATTGGACCATTTAAAAAAGCTCAGTGGGCCGCAGGTTGAGTATTGCTGACCTAGAGCGTATTTACTGGCATCAGTTCCTATCAGGAATGGCTCAGAGAAGTCTGCTGGCTTCAAAATTGGTGGAGACACCAAACATTGCTTTAAGGTCAGAAGCGCTTTAAATAAATAAAATAAATAACTAAGGTCGTAGAATGATTGTCCACCAAATCTCTTACAGATATGAGTGTACACTATTAAATAGATCTTACACTTTTTAAATATGGCTAGCCTTTAAATCTTACAAATTATAATGCACCTCAGAAAACAATTAAATTTAATTGGACAAATAAAATAATAACATGTTCAAAATACCAACAAGGAGCATCAATTAATATAATAAAATAATATAAAGAAAAATTAGGAACATTAGTTTGTATTGATACCAAAATTCAATGCAATGAAAATACTAAACAAAACTAAAATAATCAGACATATAATGCCATCTAAATTCAATATGAAATCAGTAAAATATCAGAAATAATCATCAATTTGCAATTCAAGATACTAAACATAGAACGTTATCTCAAGAACTAAAATAAAATAAAGCACAATTAACAATTATCATTGTATAAGAATACAAAAAAAAACAACAAACAAACAAACAACGAAATAAAAAAATAAAATAATAGACCATGCAAAACAAAATTTTCAATGAGTAATGCTTCATAACTTCATACGAAACACACACTCAGTAACACTGTAGCTAGGTTGCTACCACTTGTTTTTTTGAAAAATCGCGCACAACACTATAGCAGGATTGCTACCATGGATTTTGAAAAAAATGAAGAACACTAATACTAACACATTGTAGCAGGATTTCTACCGCTAATTTTGAAAAAATGCACAAATCATCGTAAAACTCTCAACAGGAAATAGCAGGTTTTCTTTTTTCGCCTCTTCTTACAACGGAAGTCAAGATGATTCACTTTGTCTCTTTCGATTTTCAGGGATTTTTGGCAGGGACGTAGATGGGTAATTATAAAAGCACAAAGTATTCGCTATTCATCTCTTGCTTTAGAAGGCTTGAAACACAGAACCAATAATTTCTTCCGGGACGGTAAGTATTCAAAGCCAAGTCATTTTTATCTTCCGGCCGTTTGGCTAACAGCAACAGTTTTGCTTCTGCCGGGTGGATAGTTTTATGATAAGGGTTGGGCACCAATTATATCCCGCTGGGATGAATTGGTACGTCATTTGATCAGATTAGTTCACCTCAGGGCTAAATA
The DNA here is from genome assembly GCA_019973955.1 of Trichonephila inaurata madagascariensis. NCBI lineage: Eukaryota > Metazoa > Arthropoda > Arachnida > Araneae > Nephilidae > Trichonephila > Trichonephila inaurata. Next base: position 58,526 of record BMAV01027118.1, on the reverse strand, counting down.
TAGTTTATTAACTGTACATAGACATATGTATACAGTTCATTCTGCACAATTCTAAGATATATATAATTAAGACAGAAAAAACACGGGGAAATAAATCCCGCGTGATGCTTACATCAGAATAATAGCAGCCTCAATGACTCAAATACCGATTTTGCACCAGAGGGAAACCGCACAATTAATCTGTCTGGTAGCACCATCTAGCAGTTATTACAAAAATAGATAATAAATACAACCATTTGTTACAATATTATTTAACTTAATATATCGAATCTCATACTTACATCAAAAGTACATTAGTAACTTATGCAATTAACATTATTCAAATGTCTTAGACCAGGGATGCACAACCTAAGACCCGCGATTGTTTGATATAAAATAAGAGTTATCTAAAATGAAATTGACATTTGTTAATTAAACAGAGAAAAATCATATAAGAAAACAGTATTACTGCAAATAATTGGTTTACAGTTGATCATTAAGTTTTTTTCCCCCTTCAATTTATTAAGTGGCTTCTCAGCATGTTTCCTTAATGTCTATCTATGAATACGAGTTTTTGTATAGGCAAAGCTCGCGGACGTGATCACCGGAAGCCATTATTTCTTCCATAGCATGGTCTGGATGCAGAGAAGGTCGAAGAACAAATGAGCATTCAGGCATGCGTGCCGGAACAGTCTCAATTCGAAATTATGCTGAGCCAGTCAAATGTATATATCGAGCTTAGGTTTTTCTTCATGGTGAGTGATACTAATAATAACTTCTTCTTAGCTGCAACGATCATTCTTTTAAACAACCCCGTGGTTTTACTAATAGATCGGTAAAGTAGAAATCACTGTCACAAGAGAGAGAACAGATCTGATATTCTTTTTTTGATTTTGCATTTTTAGTCTAGTATCATTTATATATAAATCCATATAAAATAATTTAGATAATGAGACAGAAAAGGGGATTTTTAGAATCGGAAATTTCAAGATGCATGGGCAGATAAATACTGTTTTATCTATTAAAATGATACTGTCACATGCTAATATGAAGTAGCAATATTGCTGTGGCAAAAGAGTATAACGTAAACCGGCATTATGAAACAAAGCATAAACATTTTGCATCTATGAAAGGATATAAACTATCGCAAAAATTCGAACAAGTCAAAAACACCTTCAGTAGTCAAGCATTTTTTTTTCAAAAATATACAGTTAACTTTAATTCATATGTGGAAGTGAGCTTAGGTGTCACTGAAAGTATAGCTAAAGAAGGTCGGCCATTCATAGATGGTCATTTTGTCAAAAAGTGTTTGCTAATTGCATCTGAAAATTTTGTCCTGAAGCAAAAAGGAAATTTGAAAATATAATCTTAAGTAGAATGACAACTCAAAGAAGAACTCTACAGTTGAATGAGGAGATTGAAAATTAAGTAAAATCAGCCACTTCAAACTTCGTATATTTTTCTGTATCTGTTGATGAATCTATATATCGAACATCAGTTAGCCAAATGCTTATATTCGTTTGTCGAATTGGTAAAAATATTTTTGGAATATTTCCCATGAAGGGGCAAACAACTGGAAGTGAACTTCCTTCCAGTTTACTACATTTGTGCAATGCAGCCTCCTTAAACATGGACAATTGCGTTAGCATTACCACAGATGGAGCACAATTAATGATTGGCATGGAAATTGGAATGGTTACCCTGCTAAAAGAACATCTTGCCCGTTGTGGTATAGAACTTTTGCAGACTCATTACGTTATTCATCAAGAGAATCTAAGGGGTAAAGATTTCGGATTTGCAACCTTAATGTGTATCTGAAGCAATTTACTTTGTTCGTAGTAATGCCCTCAAACATAGGCAATTTTAAAAAAAAAAATTAAAAGATTTTGATGATTTTCCTTCTGATATTCTTTATTACAAAGAAATTAGATGGCTCAGCAGAGGAGATGCCCTTAAGCATTTTATGAAACTATTGGATGAAACTGTAACATTTCTAAGTGATTCCGGTAGAAATACTAGAAGTGTAAAAGAAGCAAGTTTCCAGTATGATTTGACTTATCTCACAGACTTAACAGTCCATTTGAATGACTTAAACACACAGCTACAATGAAAGAATCAATTCATTTTTCCATTGAAAAATAACGTAAAAGCATTTAAACAAAAATTATGTTTTCAAATCTAGCTGAAAACTAAACATTTTGCACACTTTCCCAACTGCCAAAAAATACAGGAAAAATTTTCACACATGAAGATGCAGTATGAAGAACAAATTCAAAACTTGCGCAATGTATTTGATGATCGGTTTTTAGATTTAAAAAAGTGCCAAAGAGAAAAATTGATGTATTTTCTTCTCCATTTTCTATTGATATAAATCTATTGGATTAAAGTATGCAGTTAGCCTTAATTGGTTTACAGAATTCTGAGGTTATCAAAACTCAATTCAAAGAAGAATCGATATTAGAATTTTATAAAAATTTGCGCGGGGAGTTTTCGTGCTAAAGCAAAATACAGCTGCATGTGCCACTTTCTTTAACAGCACTTAAACTTGTGAATTAACTTTCTCACTGATGAATTTAAACAAATAAAAAATAAGAAATAGAATAGCAAATGAGAACCTTTCTTCTGTTTTGTGTATTGCCACAACAAGTCTTAAGCCTGACGTAAAATCAATAACTTCAAACATTCAGCCCCACAGCCATCTCATTTAATTTATAAATATTGAGTACTAATTTTTTTTCAAAATTGAAATTGAGTTCACTCTATGAAAAGCCAAATTTTTCTTCTGTTACATAATTTCAAGTTTGCCACCTTTTTTAACAGGATATTTTTTTTGAGCTAAAGTATTTTAATTGTTCCGAAAGTTTTCGTGTTCCATCCGTTTATCAACTGTATAATGTGTACATGAGTAAAATAAGTAAGATAATAATTGTGATCGATGCGTATTGTCATAAAACAGTGTTTTCGCGATTATAACATATTTGCCAACGCGTAATACTTTGTCCCTCTATATGATCCTATTAAATTGTTTGGCCCCTCATCTTAAAAAGGTTGTACACCTCTGCTTTAGATGGATATTTTACTTTTTGTATTTTTATAAGGAACCCATAAACCATTAATTTTATATGTAAATCCATGTATCTTACCAACATAAAATTTTGATGAGGCCCTTAAAGAACAGTTGGACAGAAAATATGTAAGCAAACCACTTAAGTCTTAGATTTATCTACATAGGTAGAGTTTAGTACATGAAAAAGTAACCTTTAACTTTATCTACAATATTTGTACTTAAAAAAATTGTATTCTAGGTCTTATTCGGGTATTATCTGCCGAAGATTGGTATTCAGAATAATTGAAAGCACTAGTTCATAATTTCTTGAAAACAGTCTCTTAGCAACGGGAAAATATTTTAGTTACGGCATTCCCTGATTAAAGAATAATGAATGAATACAAAATTATAAACTGCAATTGCAAAGCTTCTCGATAAAAAACCTTTCCTGTAAAGAAGAACGTTACAATGGAGCGATAAGTACACAAACTATGTTATAAATTGTAAGATTAAGGGATTAAATGTTGATACAAATAACAAAACTCAGCTTCATATAATATTATGGCTCTTACAAATGCTAGGACTTCAACGATAGAATTCTAAAAATTATAATAAATTACTAAGAACACACACAACTGCATTAATGCTTTTTAGAAAAAATATGCTCATTTCAAATGTTGTACTTAAATTCATAATCATAAGAAAAATTAAGCAGATATATGACTGTATAATAAAGTAATTTTCTTAGGCAATACACCATAAAGCATAATTTTCGCTTTCTTCTTTTCGAATATAAAGCACGCATCCAAATCCTTTCTGGGAGCAAGACAAAAAGAGAAATAAGCATATCGTTTTTATAAGGATAGCTTTACGCCATTAATTTTATCTGCAAAGGTCATTAATTCTAAAGTCTTGAATATTTCCACCAAGAACAGGCAACAAAAATTCAAATTGAGTACTTTAGATAAAAATATGATTTTAGAAAGTCTAGTCCGAATTTCTACCAATTGTCTTTCCACCAATTGTCATTTATATTTGTTAAATGAAAAAAAAGAACAGAAATACGGAGATTTACAATATATATATTTTATACTTTTTTCATTAGAACTATATTTTTAACGTTATTGTGGAATCAAAATTTGTGATAAACTTAAAAAATAATTGATGCAAATGGGATCCTTTTAAAAACAAATTGTTATTGATGAAGAATAAATTGCGAATAATTGCAAAATACAAAAATTGATTACTTCATTTTCTTACTGGATTATTTTATTAAAACATGCAATTTCTTTAATTTAGAGTAGATGGATGAAGCTTTATGTGACATAAAAAAATCTATGAATCCATGGATATTTTTCTTATTAATGAACTAAAGAAAAGGATGAAACTCTCAGTATGTTATGAGGCATGCTTATCTAGAAATCATTGAGTTTCCTTAGAATATGTATAAAAGACTGTGTCACATTTTTTTGATGAAGTGTACCCTTTTCATGTTCTGTATTCATGCTGATGGATTGGACATATTGCAGCAATACCGAGCATCTTTATAGAAGTGTCCAAGTGACACATCGTGGTTAGAAAAGAAAATCCTACAACGAAATTTAGCATTTTGACATAAACTTTCTGAGAGGAATTTTACTTTCTGAACGAGTTGTATCAAATTTTCCAACACACCACATTTTTTTTTTTAGTTTAACATTTGTAAGTGTGGAAAGTATTTCATTATATTAATAAAAAATAAATTAACTAACTAATTATATCTGCTTGAATATTTAGCTTGAATAAAAAGAAAGAGTATGAAACATATTTATTTGGTACATGATGCTGTGTAGAATTTCTACGTTGTTTCGTATTCCGGAAATTACTTTAATCACATTTACTGGTTTAAATGTCCAAAATGGTCTAAATTCACCTTCATATTTTTTTAATTAATATTTTTAATAATTAATCTTAATTTTAGAAAGCACTTTAAAAGTTGTCAAATGTTACATTTTTGTGTTCTTTTAATGCTCTAGTTTAAACCACTCTGTGTTATTATCTTAGGCAATTATAAAAAAAAAATATTCATTTACAAAAAAAATAAAAAAAAAATACTGCTGGATTGTTAATAGATAGGCATTGGAAAGATTATTTACTAAAGTTACGTTAAGTCAATATTTTTATCACTAAATCTGATAACACTTTCCACCTCTGGAGTAGATCTTTTTCTAGTTTTATTTCTCCTAGTCAGAAGAATACATGGGATAGCTCACCAATTTAGAAAGTCTTAGATAATATTTTTTAAAAAAAACAAAAACAGCAAATTTTCTCTGAAGTAATTAGAACAAAGCAATAGCTCAGTATTATACAGATAAATTAAATAGTTGCGAAATAAAACTGAACCATAAGGAAGAGAAAAAAAACTTCTTAAAAGATAATGTAGGTCTTCAATTTCACGGACAAACTGGATTGCTGAGTACGATTAATGAAACCAAAAGTTTAATCTTGAAGATTGAGCAAACCCATTAGGTTGCGAAAAGCGGATAATGAGTAGAATAAATTCTAGACTGTTTCATCATGTGGTGTGGAAGTTAGGAGAATGGGATGCCAGCTTAGTTGCCTCATTATCTGATCAAAGCTCAAAAGTACGTGGTTCGCTGCTAATCAACCTTTCCCTTTTCCCCTTTAAACAGTGAGGTTAAAAATTAAATCAAATACATATTTTTTAAAAGTCACATATGAGAACAACATAAAAACTGGCCCGTTGTTCTTAAAACTCTCGTAGATTCACCCGTTTAAAAGACAATGATTGATTATGCAGATTTAATTCTAATAAAATAAATTCAGAAAATCATTGAATATTTTATCACAAATAAAGAGATCCTATGATCTTGTAAAACACAGCCATTGAAACACTAGAAGAAGAAACATTTACACTCAATACAATATTTTTTAATATAAAACAGGAAAAGTACACGATTTGGTCTGCAGTATAACTCATCTGTAGATCTATCAATAGTCAGAATGAGAATATCAATAATCAATCTTACGATATTAGAGCAAAAATAACTATAAATTTTAAAAGTAAAATTTGTATTCTTAAAGATATTATTCTTTTGCTTTATTTAGTAATTATATATATTACTATTTTAACTTACAATTGGCAATATTTTGAAGCACGTCAATTAAATATTATTCATCTAAGAGGTTTCAAAAAATTTAAAGAACTGATTTTTGTGAGTAATTTACTTAACAGTTTTATTTATAATTAATTTGATTAGTTAGTTTTAATTAAAAATTCTTGCTTCTCGATAGAGATTTTTACATTCATTGAAATTAACAAAAACTTTTTTTTGAAAATGCAAAAAAAAAAATCTTAGAATAACGGGGAAGAATGTAAAACAAATTACATATTATTTTCTCAAATCATTTCAAGTTATTTTATTTATTTATTTTTATATTCTTTGATGGCGTTTATCGAGTACTTAGTAAAAATAAGAAATACCTATATATATATATATATATATATATATATATATATATATAAGCACAAGTATATTTATTAACATAATTTTCTGTTACTTACAAATATTTTTCTTCCTTTCATTTCATGAATTATATTTAAATTACTTTTTAACAGCTTTATTTGTAATATTTTTAATCATTTTTGAAAATTAATGATTTAGCTCGACTATCATTTTTAACTAACTTTTCCTTTTAGAATTTTTTCATTAATGACATCAAATAATGCTAGTATTCTAATTAAAATTGGGCGATATTTTTCAAATTATTTTACCATATCACATAATTTCTCTCTCTCTGTTATTCAAAATATTTCTTTTCATATATTTGAGTTTTTAAATTATATTTGAAGTTTCGTTTCACTAAAAAAGCGATAAAAATATATAAAGCTTTCAGATATGTTCGAAAATATTTACTTCTCAACGTATGAAATCAATTCATACGCCCTAAGGATATATTAAGTGATTATAGAATAAATTACATCATATTTATTTTTTATCCAACTTTGTTGAATATTAAATTTTAATTGCATTTTTTTTTTCATTACGAGAGTTATCATAAAAAACAGCGCATACATTGATTTAAAATATAAATTTAATTATTACCATAAACTACATTACTGCTTTCAAATTCCTTTATTATATAATAAAAGGAATACATTTTTAGTTGCAAAATTTGGATTAATTGGTTAAATTGGGAGTTTATATGGAATTTAAATGCATCGTTTCAAGGAAAGTGTGTACTTTAAAACTTTTTTTTTACTAAGGCGGTATGAAAATTATTTATTCCAGATGGAAAATATTTACTTTCAGAAAGAGAAGTTTTCCATTTTCCATCCCTTTTCATTTTTCAAGGAATACTTTAATGTGTCATTAGTTCTATTTTATCCAATTAAAGTGACTGATTGTCGTTAAATTAAATTATATTTCCAATTTATGTAATCTATTTAACTATATGAGAGCATATACTAAATGTCGTTAAATTAATTCCTTTTTTTTTTGAATTTTCATCAATAACTTATCTATTGTAGAATATGTACTTCATATGAAACTTAAATCCAGAAATATTTATAAAAGCATTACATTGACTTTGACGCTTCAGTATTTAAAATGTATTACACCAGTGCTTCTTAAACTTTCTATACTTGCGACCCAATTTTCAATCATAATTTTCATCGCGTCCCCCTCTTGTACAATAACATGTATTGAGTTAAATAATTTTGACGTAAAGCTACAATACAACTTTAATTATAAATGGTACAAATTAACAAGATAAGTATTAACTTTTTCAAACAATTTTATGACATTATCATAGAATTACTAGTAATTATTAAACTTGTTCTTAATTCAGCACTGTTAAATTAATTATGAAACTCATTGTGCAGTACTGATACATTTATAAGTGTTTTATATCAGTGTAAATCTGTATTTTATGATGCCAGAATGTATTTTGTTTTGCTTCCTTTCAGTACATTATTAATTTTTTTTAAAAAAGAATCTTTTGTTTTCGACTTTTCGTTATACTCGCGCTCTTCTTGTAGGGTTATCTCGCCCCCTAGGGGGACGCTCCCACAGTTTGAGAAACACTATATTACACAGTAAGAAATGCTTTCCAGCATTAAGATTGAATATCATAAGCGATTTTGCACTATAATTGCTTTTTCTAATGTTGCGATTGACTACATCAATGCGTTTGAGTTTTGTTTAAATTTTGCCTTTTTAAGGAAGATTTATCTTTCCCCTGACTAACTCTTTATTTAAAATCTGAATATAATTTAATTTTTACTCCCTTCATATTTCCAAGTATAATTTTTTTTTTTAAATTTGGGAATACAAAAGTGTGTCTCAGTAATTTGATAGAAATTTCAGTAGACATTTTGTATCAAGTGAGCTGAGACTTGAAACCAGCTATACTAATAAAATAAATGGTGTGCCCAATATGCGTGAATGTATGGTGTAGAAAAAAGCAAAGCGACCTAGATTCATGAAATCTAGAACTTGTAAACTATAGATGGTGAGGGTCTGCACCTTGAAAATAGCTTCCTGATATTTGATTTATATTTTAAAACTGCATTTTTAATACAACTCTTTTTAGCTCTGGAACCATGGCGTCACCACTCCTATTTCTAAATGAGACAGCCTACTCATGTAGTTTTTAGACATAATTGCATACTTTCATTGTCGTTATATTTATTTACTCAATATTATTTTTGTTGATTTATTTGTTCTTGAAGGTAAAATTGAAGTCACTTTTGGAATAAATCTATTTAAAGAAAAGCATTATTTAAGCAGTTAAAGTTTAACATCGACAAAAGGGTATGTGTTTATAGTTTTTCTTTTGCACTTACGATCGTAATTAAGACTTTTTTACCTTCTTAAAGAATTCTTAACTAAATTTTGTTTTGATTTATATATTTCTGATAGCTATTAATTTAAATTAATTTTAGTATTAAAATATATTTTTTTCAGATTACGTCTTCATGCTTCTGACGGTAGTTGGATCAACGCTAAACCTTTTCATCTGTTTCAGATATTTTCGACTACAATTACTGTTAATGTTGTAATTTCCTTTTTTCAGTTTATTTTTATAACATTGATAAGAATTATTTGTTTTAGATAGTTTTTAAGTTATGTTAATGTTATTTCTTTTATTTTCTTCAATTTAAGACATTTTTACATACATCTATAGCACTTTGTGTGTTCAAAACCTATTCTTAGCTCACTACTACATTTATCACCAGCTTAGCAGATTGCTGTTCCCATATTGGATGTAAGTCCATTACCGGAAAAGGATCTGTTAGCCCTAAATTCAGCCCCTTTTCTTTTATTCACCGTCACTGAGTGTGAATGAGGGTTAAATTAAGAATTTTCCAAAAACTGATTTTGTATTCTTTTCATCAAAACTAGGATTCTCTTAACGATACTTTTGATTACAGTCAGTGGCGCACACAAGGGGGGGGGGTCCTGGGGTCCGACCCTCCCTGAAAGCCCTTAATTTTTTTCCGATTGGTTATAATTCTATATAATATGTAAAATTTAATTAAATATTTTTTATTAATAATTAATTTTATTAATTAATGCTAATTATTTATTCAATAATTAGTTTTTTACTGTGTTTTGTTCCTGAAAATCGACAATAGCATGATACAAGAATGGCGAACTTTCAACCCCGAACCCCCCTTCCCCTTGAAAAATTCCTGTGTGCGCTTCTGATTACAGTGACCATGAAATCAAGCACAGTAACACTGAAAAACACGTTAAATTTCGTTCCATAATTGTGTTTGTATTTAATGTTTCTCATAGGGTAATATTACCAATTTTTGTTACGGAGGCAACTATGAAAAGTCGTCAATCCAGAGTTCCTACAACCGATAAGTGTCGTTTTATCTGTTTTAGATGCTTTTCTACTTAAATTAAAATAGTAACTTATTTTCAGCTCTTGTTTGCTCCATATAAATATATTAGTGTCTATTATATATTATATGAACTCCACAACTATATAATATTCTGGTTCGAAGTTATCCATATCATTTGTTTATATGTCTATTTGATGTTCTATTTGATGTTTTATGTAGTGATAAAATGAAGAACTTGTGATCCAGCAACAAAGCATTAAGACGACATTGACCGGACGCTTGAAATAAAGTAAACCTGAACCGATTTCGTCAAAAAGATGTACTATGCATATTTTGGTTAAATAATAGGAAGATGAAGATAAAGTGTGGGCTCCTTAGATAGTATGTTACAGCTCCATAGCAAAACTTCGTTTGGGGTGCAAAGGAGAATTACAATCTTTTAGATTGACTATATCACAATGAGACAGACAAAGCAATTATTTTAAAACTCTGAAACTCGTTAACAATTCTAATCTTGAATTTGCTATTCGTTCGGCACCACACGATTCTACTTTGCCAGTTTCTTATGTACCTCATCATTAATGAAGTCACTAAAGAAAGATGCTGGAGTACTCAAGTACTTATACTCCAAGTTTCCTATTTAAGTGATGCCAAGATAAGAGAACGAGATTCTGAACACCTAGACAACAATACATTCTTCTCAGATGCACATTTTGCTCTGACCATATCTGAAAAGGAATAAGAAGTCTGGAATTCTTTAAGGGTTATTGGTGAGAAGTTTCTTGGTAGAGTTAAGAATCTCAAATACAGGCATACCATGAAACACATAATGAGTGCTTTTCAAATTCACGGTTACAACATAAGATTGAGGCTTCAATTATTACACTCGTTTGTGATTTTTTTTCAGAAAACTTGAGGAAAGTCAGTGAAAAATAAGGAAACAGATTCCAGTAAGTTATCAAGGAGTTGTATAGTAGGCTATTACTGGGCAGGCTATTGCTGGATGCTACAGCGTGAATAATGTGAAAAGTGAAATACTAGGAAGAGCACAAAAAGTTTCCAAGATGTAAAAACATAATTTTATAAAAACAATAATTAAATATACATCATTATCTACTCTGACAAACTGTTATCTATATAGACTAATGCATTTGATATTAGGAATAAGATAGAAACAAATAAAATCTATCAGCCCATTCTCACAGTTTGCTTTTATCTTCATACTTGAAATTGTTGAAAATCAGTACGAGTTTGTTTTCAAAAAAGGACTCGAAAAGAATATAAACTAGTGAGTACTTTTGGAGAATTTTGTATTAAATTATTTCAATTTTTTGTATATTTCGTCTTGTTTTATTTTCAATGTAAAACATAATTAAAATAATTCTATGTAAGTTAACTGAAGAGATTGATGAATTTTATTTTAAAAATACGTCCGTGTCAAAACACACACACACACATATATATATTAACATTTTCAATATCTAAACTAGTTATATTTAAAAATATTCATTACAGAGTTCCGCCAAGTATTTTTGAACAGCATAATCTTAAAACTTAACTCAATGTCGAGGATGATACAACAATTAATGTTATATTTCCATTTGTTCAAAAGCAAGCCACAAAACGGTTCTGAGGTTTAATTCTATTTATTGTCGATGGCATTAGTTAATTATGAAGTAAAAAGTGCCTCAGATTGTACGAGTACATTGTCGGTCATGAAGTGTACAACCCTTATTACACAACAACAACGGTTATCAACACTAAAAGCTCTAAATATAATTAATACACATCTAGAAATCAAAGATTATTTCTTTAAATATGTGTGACAAAATATTTTTCTGATTATGATTATTTGAACACATAATTCGGTCCGATAAATTAAATCGGTAGAAGCATTTTTACTTCAAAAATAGGGCGCAAAAAGGAATGAACAAATATTTTCGAAGTTAAATTATAGATAACCGATTTCCGGAAAATACGATTTATTAAATTTAAGTATTGTATACAAATGATTTTAATAAATAAGTAACTTTGAGATTCTTCGAAAATTTGGAAAATAAAATGGTAAACAGAAATTTTGCATGACTAATTAATAGATTTTAAGTATTTAAATATTAAATAAACTTGAAACGCAGTTTTTGAATTCTTGCTTACCTATATATAATAATATCAATATAATTAGAGATTACTATTCAGAACCTAAAATTCATTCTCCTTGTAGTATATAGAAATATATTCCTAAAGCACTTAAGAAAGGAAAAACAATTTACACTAACAAGTATTTATCATGTTTCAATAAGTATTGGTATGATGTATAAAGAAAATTATCCGAAAATCTAGAAAGCTTGCTTAATTACTATTCACACAGAAAAAAAATATCCCAAAGGATTTATCTTTCGCGCGTCCTAATTAATTAGGAATAAGCACATGATTACCAGTGGAATGAAACAGATAGTGGAAACAAAAAAAGAATGGTCTTCTTTACAACGTTATGAATCTTTATTCACCATACTACAGCTTCAACAAGTGCCTTATTTCATTAATTAATGAGTTATATAGTGAAAAGTTAAATACTTTTCTTAAAATGAATTATTATTGAATGGTTTTTAAAATTCAAGTACACAAACAAATACTCCTTCATACAGCAATTTTCAAATTCAAGAGGGAGCAAAATCAATATATTGAATTTGTTAGATATCAAGTAAATATATTTAAAAAAAAAACGAACATTCTTATATTACTTAGTGAATTTATTTTTTTGTAAAAGAACTGTCAAAATAAATACTCGTTTATCTTACCTTCTAATGCGCAGATTATTACGCGCATTTAATACGCATTTACCTCCTAATGCGCAGTCTGTGATTATTTTACTTAAAAATTTCTCAATTCTATGCTTAAATTAGCATTTTTTTGTAATTAAAATATTGTTTCAAAAAAAAAAAGAAGCATTTTTGTGTAAGTATAATATTAATTAATTACCACTAGAAAAATAATTTCAATATTCTGTTATGTTTATTTCATGGTTAAATAAAGTACTAAATTATTTCCAAGACAATTTAAATAAAGTAATTTCAGTATAGTTATTTATTCTTTATGATCTATTTTTATATAAAAGAATGCTTGTTTTTGAGTTTTTGAAGTACTTACATGTTTTTGTACTTAAATACAGTACCAAAAAAGTCACGTATCTAATAAGGTTAATTACTAAAAATGGCGAATTAGATGAAGAATATTCAAAATTTCTTTTAGAAGTAATGAATGCCGAAAGGCAATAACAGGCACAGAAACAAAAGATTATTCAGATGAAGTACATAAACTTACAGAATATTACGGAAATTAAATTAAATTTGGCTATTTTTAGTTCGGTACTTATAGCTTAAAACTATGATTCCCAAAAACGGTTTACATGAACCCCTTGAGACTGATGTTTAATCGAAAGGTCAACGTCAGGGAATAATGGGATCCATGATGTCTATGGATGTCGACGATAGTGATTCTTACTTAAACAGAATAGCCTGAATTTCAGCCCATACCCCATCTCATTGCCCGTCGAAAGAGCACTGCCGCCCCAAACCGCACCGCGAAAAGCCTTTTGTCCGTCAAAAAGCACCGTTTCAGCCATACCCATGATGCCTCAAAAGATTATTGTCCATTTTCACTGTGCCGTTCTCACAAGTCCGTCATCCCATGTTTTTCCAAATAGCCCGTCGTACTCATGTTTTTCCAACGTTTGTTGAAAACCTTATTCCTGCTCCTGTTATCGCTGGTTCTCACCGTTGTCTTTACCGCAAGCCTCTACACCTCCGCCATGTTTACCTATTCTCATTAAGTATTTAGTGAACCTGCAACGTGTGCTACAATGCACCCAAAATTAATTAAAATTTTCTATGGGTCCTTTCACCATTCATATAGACTCACAAAGTGCCGTAAGAAACTGCTTTGGAAATCTATGACCAAGAACAGGATAGAAACGTTATATAATTATTTTGTGCTAAATTAAAAATAAATAAATAAAAAAAAAAAAAACACTATAAAATGAGGATTTTTTAATTATGGTTTTGTAAGTTTAAAAATTGCGTTACAGTAATTTTTTGATTTAAAATATTTTAATATTATTCGTGCAAAGTGTTATACACAAAGGAATCAGAAATTTTCTAAAAAACAAAGTTTCGTTTTATACAGCTACTTGAGTATCAAATTTAATTAATACTTAATGTATTTCCTTATAGTTTGCTATTTTATTATCTTAAACTAACATGAGTTAACATTAGCAATGCGATTTTGAGAAAAAAACTTGATATATATATATATATACATGTATGTGAAATTTCCTCATGAACATTCTTTAGAGGGCGTTGGCAACGCAGCTAACAGCGAATTAAAGAGGGAGATGGGGAATCAGCGAGCGGACTCTAGACGCGGAGGTTGAAGATCTGGGGTTGAGAAAAGAGAGCGACGGTAACAGGCTGATTAGGAATTCCACCACCTATTGTTCACAAGACAGACACGTAGGTCACCTCAACATCTGTAAATACTGGTATATCACCGTGAAGAATAAGTGTCATCAATTATACCAGAACCGTCGATGTTGGTTTCAGAGTGTTTAACGCGCGGTCACTCGCGCCTCTAGTTTCAAGTACTCAGTTATTCGCGGGTGTAGAGAACACCCCAAATCCCTTTAACGCGTGTATTTTAATTATAAAAATAAAAAATTAAGTCCTTATGATACATATTTATAAAGTACAAGTTGTGTTTATTATACAAATAAAATTATTTAATTTATTGCACACAAATGAGACTAACATTAATTTAAATTAAACATACAAAATTTTCTCATTTTAAAACACATAATTTTATATTTTTTCATAAACCAGTATAAAATGTATATGCCATTAATAAATATACTTTATAATTAATGAGATAATGATAGTAGAAAGTATAGAAAAAATGTAATATTTTAATCATTTTCCCCAAACTTTCGCAGCAGACTGTATACAAATGCTCAACTTCGCGGGAATTCTCAGCCCTCCAGATAACCAAGATCATTACATTCCAACCGTTCCTTAAAGGAAGTATCGCACCACCGCATGCCCAACGGGACCAAAATGCGTTTTCAAGCAAAAATCGTGGTTCTGCACATTCTTTAGAAATCTGGGAGGAGTTTTGTTGCTGGGGTGTAGAGAGAATAATCGCTATGAGTGATCGCGGGTTAATCGAAATGTAAATATTTATTATATGTAAACGTCTGTCGTAGGAGTAGAACTGTATCTATTGTCCAACATTAGCATAGTTTAGCAAAAACGAGTGTGTAATCATTGAATACTCCTAGAACTGCTAAATAATCTTACAATCACAAATATTTCCGAAAATTTAAGTGTTTCTTTAAAACTGGACATATATATAGCATAATATATATATATATATAAAATATTATATATATATATATATATATATATATATATATATATATATAAAATATTATATATATATATATATATATATATATATATATATATATATATAAAATATTATATATATATATATATGTATATATATATAAAGGATATATATATATGGTATATATATATATATATATAAAATATTATATATGTATATATATATATATATATATATAAAATATTATATATATATATATATATATATATATATAATATTAAACAAAGATATTCGTTAATAACCATTTTAAAATTAAACAGCTTCCAGCATAAAAATTCAAATTAAATAATAAGATAAGCTATAAAGATGTGGGTCAAGCTTAAAAACTTATTTAAAAGTATTATTATTTTTAAAGCTTGCCATTGGAACAAAAATCGAAAGAGAATAATGATCTGTGGTAATTTAAAATGGGTTTCAAACCACTTAAAAATAAGTTTAAAATGTTTACTTAAACTATTTACGTACAGAGTTATCTTTATTCATAATAGCAGACCTGTAAGCAAACTTTGAACAAAATTGAGTCATGAAGAAATCTATTAAAAACTATTAGCAGATAAACGTTTCTATTATTTTTATGCCTTTTAGCTATTCTTGGAAAAATATTAAATGAAACCACAAACGGTATGTTAATTTGGATGATGCTATGCCTTTTTTAGCAACATAAAATGGCTTTTAAACTTGTGCTATTATTTTCTTCTAATTCTAATGAAAAGATTTACTTTTCACTATCTACCAGCATATATGTTTAAGCTTTTATGATAGTTGGCAAACAAATGGTATTCATAATTAACTATTAGTTAATGAACTATACTTAAAAGGAATGTATTTTTAATTTAAAAAAAAAAAGATAAAACCTTCGCATCTCAAATACCTATCTGGACTTTCATTTATTTCACGGAGAGAATCTGTAGAGGGCTTCGTACGTACTTGCCTGAATCAACTTCTGGTGTTACGTTACTATAATGCCCGGCATGTGAAAATCATCTTCAGAGGAATGGTTTGGCTTGCAAAATGAGTGCTTATTTAGTTTAAATAAAAGTGTAGTGAATAAATGGTGGGAAGGTGAATTAAAAATGAAGGAAGAAGCCAAAAAAAAAGAAAAACTAGAAGATGGTTAGAAGTTATGTTCATCTAACACAGAAACAGCTTAAGTTAAGCCACTTCATGTTTTCATATAGAATATTCGAAGAATTAATAACCTATAGCTAAACATAATATGAAATGATCATGTTTATTATTAATAACACAGAAAAGCTTCGTCACAATTTATCAAAAAAATTTATTTTAACAAATGCACGTGTGTTTAACCCTTTATTTACCGACGGTACTTATAGGTACTACTGACTTTAAAATTTCATAGAATAATCATTTGGGGAATACTCTGGCGATATTTAGCAGGAATATTTTTTTAAATTAACTCTTCCAATATATATGGCAGCATGGGTTTTTATGAGTTTTTTAACGGGGAAGGAGAATAGTTTAATAGCAGAAATTGCGTTTTCAGCAGATTGCGAAAATTGTCATTTTTGTGTCAAAAAAATAGTTAATGTCAAAAGGTAAGTGTTTTATTTTTTTTGTATGTTAAATTGCACTTGAAATATTGACTGTTAATTTTCAGTGAACAGTGTATATTACTAATTTGCAAATTGATTATCTTTAATTAATTAATTAGCTCTAACGGATTAAATTTCCCATAGTTGAGTATTTTGTTTATGTATATCCCTTAATTTTCAATTTAGTGATTGAAAAAAAAAAATGCATGAAAAAACTGCTTTAAATCATAATGCCGTAGATAAAGGGATAACAAGAGTTATGAGAGAAATACTTCAACCCTTAAAAATAGGGCCAATAAATTTTAATTTTTAACTTTTTTATTTCGCAAGTATAAATTCTACGAGATCAGGCACAAAAGGTAATATTATTGAAAATATTTAAAAAAATAATAAATGTGATATGGATGCTGTTCTCCAAAAAAAGAAGCTGGTGATATCGAATTATGAGGTTCGAGTCTGGTGTGTCATGTAGAACGATTGCTGTATAACAAATCTGGGGTGGTGTGATGTCGAAATTTGGAAAAGGGAGTGAGTGCTGTTTATCATTTAATTTAGATTAAAAATTAAGAGGGCCGTCACAACAGTGAGTTGCTTCATAGGACGACTTTTTTAAAAGGTATTTCAATTAGTTTGGCGTTGTGGATAATGAAAATCTAAAATCAAATCAAATATGGATCCTCACATCTTGCTGTACTGATTTAGGTCCCATTTTTTCAACTCCTACTATTAGCTCACACTGTCTATTTATTTATTTATCTTGGTGTAATTTTCAATCGTTAATAAAATACATTTGAAAGCACTCAGTTAAGCTGAAATTTTATATACATGACTATTTTTGACAATACAGTAATTTAATTATAATTAATAAAAACTAATTGAAAAAATTTAATTATCTAGAGAATTACAAATACAGCCACGTTGGTGACTTAGCGACCAATTTGGCGGACTTGTGTCAAAACTTAGAAAGGTATTTTCTCACGTTTCAAAGCATTTAGTTGAATTGAAATTTTATATACACGATATTTTTGGATGACAATTTGATACTTTAATGATAATTAATAAAAATTAATTACCACTTAATGTTGTGATTCTCTGTCATATGTATATACATATTTATATTAATTGTAACTACTGAATAAAAAGTATCAAAAATAAAAATTTTCTTTGTTGATCTAAGTAGGAATTGAATTAATTTTTTATATTACTTGTTTTTTATATAATTTGCTGAAAAAGCAGTTGCATTTTTACTGATACATATTTATATATAAATAGGTTTAAATTACATTTAAATTGTTACATAATGACTTAAAGAAATTAATAGAAACAGACTACTGCAGTTTAAAATTAGTGAACATTTTTTTTGTCAACCATTATCGATTTCATTGATTCTTTACACATTTAATTTTAAACCTCACTACAGCATAACAAACATGTACTGATGAAATTGAAAAATAGAGCATTTAAGATTTACTTCAAAGAATATTTTCAAAGGTATTTCTATTAAAATATTTTGCACTAGAATTATTGAATATCCTTGCTTTTAATATGAAGAAGAAGAAAACATTTTCGACATTATATAACACAATCATTAAATATGAAAGTAATTTATAGTTATTTTCTGGGAAACAAGATGTGTAAAAATGTGTTACCTCTCAAAAATTTAAACTAAATTTTAATTTTTAGATTCTAGTTTAAAAAATTGGGATACTAATTACATATTCGGTCTGCCAGAAACAATGAGGTAATTGCATACTACTACCAAATAAATAAAGTGGCATAACTAGTACAGAAGAAAAGTAAAAATATGTTATTGAAATTAAATTTATTAAAAAAAAAAAACTTAAATTCACATATTTTCCTTTTTACTTATTTCTTCATGTCACTCATATCGGGGATTTTCATTCTCGTATTAATTTTATCTTTTTGTATTTTTCACATAAATTATGTAACGCTTAGTTGATGTGCCAAATATAAAATAATTTAAAAAAACAACTTAAATTTACGTGCAATAAGAGATTATTTTTAAATTAGGTTAATATAAATTAACTACTACAAAAAACACAAATATTTTTTTATCATAAATTTGCTTGTAACATTTAAAAAGACATTACATTTATTAGACGTTTCAAATATCTCAATATTAAACAAAACTGAACTCATTCAGAGTATTTTTGCACAAATAGAAAATAAAAGGGAGAAAAAGAGCGTTTCAAGTTTCAAACAAATAACTGCTCCAAAAAAGTGATCACGGGCGCAATCGGTTTGAGAAATGAAACACTAAAATGACCAAGTCTTTTAAGTGGATTTAAGTTTTCCGGTAAATAAAGTTGGCACTATTGTCAAAAAGGAATTCCTTCAAAGCAAGAAGGGCAAACATCAAAAAAGTATATAAAACTAACAAAACCAATGAATGAGACAGAGGGAAAAACCTAGATGTCATACAATTCCAAATCAGACGAGTGTAAGAACTGTGTTGGAACACAACTCTTTTTAACTTTTATTCGTACCTTTCTTTAAAAAAAAGATTCTTTCATTTTCTTTGACATTTCAAAGTCCTGATTTCCGTTGAATGAAAGAAATGCTTGCAGAAAATGACTTTATATATAGAAGAGGATATACCAATTTTTTTTCTATTTTTTCTTTGTTGAAGTTACTATTTTCAAAGACCTGGAAAGAGAATTTCCCCTACAAATAGAATAAGAGCTTAATTTTTTTGCGTACAAATTCTTCAATTTACTGCTTCGATATTTTGAAGTCTTTTGCCAGCATATTAGGTTATTTCTTCCCATTTACTTTTTGGTTATGATACGAGAATTCCACTTAAATCTCTCCATCGTATATTTTCATATTTCTGTCTTTTTCTTAAATCTGCTTTGGAATTAGACCTATCATTTTTTTATTTGATACATGATGCACTTCGGCAGGAAATATTTGCTTTCCATTACGGAAAATAGTTTTCACCATTTTCTTCTCACATTTTATGCACTGAGTCGTTGAAATTGAACGCATTTTATGAATATATAAATTTAATAGCATATTTATGCATGCGAAATGTCGCCAGACTCTAGATATCAAAAGCTACATTGCATAAGTTTATTTGAACCTCGTTCAACAAATATGTTCCATTTCCTCCATCTTGGACATTTATTTACCCAAACCATCTGTATCCGTTTGAAATAATTCTGCAAGAAAATATATACTCAAAATATGGAGAATTCTGCTATATTTTTTGAGAAAAATATGAAGAAATTCCTGTATACAAAATAAAATATTTTAAAATATATATGTAAAATTATTTATAATTTAGTCTACAACTTTGCAAAGAAAATTGAATAATGAATTTTGAAAACGTAAAACCATTTAAAATTGAATGATGTTGTTAAACATGTTACCTAATTTAGTTTTACATTTATGAGTAGTCAGTGAAAAAAAATAGATTTCTATAAATATGACAAAATAAACTTAAAAAAAATAATATTAAAAAAAAAAAATTTTTTTTGAAAGAAAATATAGAGTAAAAAAGGAAAAAAAAAAACAATCAAATACGACAACGAAACTTTCTCTAGCGAACTGAGCATTAGTTTTTATTTTTTTCATCCTAACATTCCAATTTTTTATTCATATTATTATTTTTTTCAACCCTCAATAGTAATTCATTCCGAAAAAGAAAAAAAGAAATCTGATTTCTGTTTTCTGTTTTTTTTTCCTCTAAGTAATTTTTCTGAGAATCCATAGGCTGTTGTTTTTTATTTAATTACATTTACTATAAATGTGCATTTACATCATTCATCAAGGGTTATAAATAATATTAAATTAACGTAGATTAAAATTAAAAAAAATAACTTTTTTTAAAATAAATAATAAATAAATTTTATACAATGAACAAATTGAGTATAATAAATTAAAGGCGAATAACAATTCCAAAATATGCATTTAGAAAAGTAGCTTTCATCAAAATGTTTCTTTTTTCTTTAATTATATAGGAATACCTAAAAATTAACTTTCGTCTATTTGGACATAAATTCACGTGAAAGTTTATTTTATGTTGTTCAATTTATAAAATGTAATATACTAACTGCAAGAAAAGAACTTAAAAAAACTAACCCCTTAAAAGCCACTGACGTATAAATTCGTCTCGATCAACCACTGTGTTATGTACCTTGGACGTATACATCCATCCTTGCGAAATGAAATTTTTTCTTGCGAGACTATCAGTAAAATTATTCCGAAGGCTTCGGGATGTAATAAAATGATTTTGAGAGTATTTTTACAAGATTTACTTATTTTAGTTAAGCGATTTCTTTTACTTCCCAATGCACTGCATACACGCCCATATGTCAAAAACTGTGGCACTAAGCGAGCAAATCATGAACATTTAATCGACAGTTAAAGTATTAATAAGTATGAGGATAATTTATAACATTAGTATGAAACATTTATTGCAGTATTTGTTGACATCTTTAAAATATGGCTACTGCGGAAACTATATTTTAATAGTTTTTGCTTTATTTTGAAATATCTAAATTGCAAATGTTATTAGATCTAAATTCAGAATTTTATTCAGACATATTATTTTCTTTCTTATGATATTTATAGAGAAACTGATAATTATACATAATAAAAATGATTTTATTTCTTCACATTAAGTATGAACTATACCATTTCTGGATGGCAAGTTTATCTGTATGATTTTAGCATAAAACAGAAAATCGAAAAATTATTTGTATGTAAGCCAGTGAAATTTGAGATGTAATAATCATTAGAAAATCATAAAAAGGAAATATTATTTTAAATACATATAATAATGTGATGGATAAAGCTTTCAAATTTAATTAATTAATGCTTTTCTTATGCATTGAATTAATTTTTATTGCTAATACTTATACTTCGAATTAACCATTTTCAGACATGGAAAATGAAATAGCGTGCTTTTAAGCTTGGAATTGATTTAAATACCACTTTTCACAACTGATACAAATAACAAATTAAGTATTTTTTCCTTTTCTTTTTTTTTTTTTTTAATTTAGACATTTTAAGGTATCCGAATACGTTTGGAAACGTGATTTTGCAAAAGCGTACTAATGAAATGTTTTGATTAATATTTAGTGTCATTTAGATTAGAGTACATTCATAAAATTATTTGAAAAATATTATTAAAATAAAAAAAAATATTGAAAGGCATTTTTTAACGAAAAATAAACATAGAATTACACATTATCGAAATATTCTCCTTTATGGAAATTTTTTTTATAATTATAATATTTTGCCTATATGCAGCTAAGACTCCTAACTAGGAATTTCAACAAAAAATACATATTATTATTTCATTTGGTACTAAATCCCTAAATAATGTTAATTTTTCAAAAATCCTACTTCAGACTCTCTGGAAAAATCTCAGCTATATATAAGCAACATATTATTATAATAGAAGTATTTCTTCTAAAAGGTGAATGTTTTAAAAATAATTAAATCTATGTTAATTTTTTTGCCAAAATATTGCATTTAACTAATATTTCATTGTAATAATACTATTATACTATATATGTATACTAATCTAAGAGACACTAAATATTTAAAAAATGTATACTCATGGACAAAAAGTTAGCGCATCAAGAAGGAGTCGTCAAAATGAAACGAAATTTTACATACTTAATGAATATTTTGATACAAGTAAATTATTATAAAATCAAAGAAAAAGGATCATATATTTCAGAGAAAAGGGCAAAAGAACGGAGGATTATTACCCCCGCCCTCTAGCGGGAATGCAAGATGCGACATGATCGGGCTTTGAAGCATACAAGTTTTGTATCATGTCTTGAGACATTTCTTTCCATATTTGCAGTATAACCTTGCCTCTAAATCGCTCAAAATCATGGGATGCCCATCTTCCATCCCAAATGATAACATATATGCGTGATTAGAGACAGATCTGGGGATCCGCCAGGCCAAGAAAGGGTAGTAACAGTGCCGAGAGTGTCTTGTGACACCCGTGAAGTGTGAGGACGATCATTGTTATGTTGAAAAATAGCTCCTGGGAACCGTTGCATGAGTTGCAACACATGTGATTTCAGGATGTCATAGACATACCGCTGGGCTGTCATGGTGCCACTGATAAATACTAGGGAAGCCGTGTATTGTAGGCCATGGCACCCCATACAATCACACCAGCTGTGGAAGTGGTGTGTCGCTGTAAAGCAAAGCCAGGATTGAGACGTTCACCACGGGGTCTCCACACGAACACGATTGTGATCAGTGCTGTAATTGAATCTGGATTTATCTCTAAAGACAACCTGGTTCCATTCGCTGCAGTCCTGTTTCCTTGTGCGAGGCACCACTTGAAACGGAGGCGTCAATAGGTAGGGGTCAAGGGCAGCACACGTAATAAGCACTGCGATCCCAAATGTCCTTCAGCCAAGCCCATTTGTATGGTTCGAGAAAACACAGGGACCCCTAGTGAAGTGCTACTTGTGCCTGGATGGCGCCCGATGAAGCAATTGGCTGTACTCGTACATTTCTTACGATGTGGCGGTCTTCTCGACGACTAGTCTGTCAAGGGCGTCCTGGGCCTGGTCTTTGTGTAAATGACATATCTCGGATCCACTGGTCCCAACACCACCTCACAACACAATCAGAGTGGCCTGATTGACGAGCTACTCGCCTAGCTGACCCCCCTGCTTTTATCATACCGATGATTCTTCCCCTCTGAAACTGCGACAGCTGCTCCTATTGTCTTCGAAAACGGTGAAATGGCATGTCTACATCAGCTCTTACTTTGTAAACGATTCAGCACATTCAAACAAGCTTTGGATATTTGCTTTATACTCCACGGAGAACGACGTTAAACGCCCTCTACCAGCTATACGTAGAGCGCAATCACGCTGCATTTCTATTCATTTGCATATATTCCCGACATGTACCTTCATGCCAAGTTTCGTTACGACCCAGCAATTATTTCTTGGTGCGCTAATTTTTTTTTGTTCATGAGTGTGTATTCGTTTGTACGTTTTAGCGAAATTACGGTTCCGAACTTAGTGAGATACTTTAACGTATTTTGCAACTTTTCATTTGCAAAAATCTGTTTTGCTTTTTAAAATCGTTTCTTGTCTTTGACTAATACTGCTACAAACTTTTTCTCACGCATATTTACAGTGTCATATCGACATGGATATGATGGTTTTGACGTCTGACTGAAAACTAAAATTTTAAATAAATCACTTCTAAAAATACGTAATTTTTATTTTTTACTTTTGTGTCTTCTTTTGAGGCAAAAAGTTGATAGTTAAATTCCACGTAAGCATTCCTTTATTTTTGAGAAGAAAGAAAAATGAAATTTATTACGAAATGTGAGTTCAAATGATAGAATTCAACTCTATGATAACAATTACATATCTGTTCCAAGTGTGTGCATATGTGCATATTCTTAACTGAGTAATGATAATTCAAATAGAAACAAATACATTTTCCACCGGTATTGTATCGCTGCGGTAGCCTAGATGTGGTAGTCAAAGACTCTTGCCTGGGACGTCATATGTTACAGCTTTGTGCCACTGAAATCCACCATGTATAGGGAAGATGCATATTAAATCTTTCCAGGCCCAAAGCCCTTCAGTTGGTGTGATGGGGAAGTTCGGAAAGGGAGGTGTCAGGTCAGATGTCATCCTCATCCCTTGACCATGGCTTGAATTTATGAGTTCCGTCTCCAATAGGCTTGTTTTGTTATATAATACGACATGAACAAACTGTCCCTCAATCTCCAACATTATTGTGAAACATGAAATTATTCATAGCAGAGTATATGCAAATTTTTTTAATCTACTTGTTAAAATATTTCAATATACATTCACGTATTCTGAAACAAAA
Organism: Trichonephila inaurata madagascariensis; assembly: GCA_019973955.1. Classification (NCBI taxonomy): domain Eukaryota; kingdom Metazoa; phylum Arthropoda; class Arachnida; order Araneae; family Nephilidae; genus Trichonephila; species Trichonephila inaurata. The sequence continues at coordinate 33,775 of BMAV01027118.1, read as the reverse complement.
AATAAAACAATAATAATAATTGAAAAATATCAAAAAAAAAATTTTACCCATTTATTTTTTTTTCACTTTTTCAAAAACAGATGGATAAATGAAAAACCATTGGAATTTACATAAAAAATTAGAAAATTAATACGATAGGAATTTTAAAAACTGTTACATAGTGGGGTTTTGTACAGAAGTTTTGTGTTATTTGTGTTAATGTTATTCTTTATTTCAAATATAAAAACCCCAAAATTTTTTAAAAATAAAACAAATAAAAAATTATTTTATAAAATTTTAAAATTTTAAAAAAGTTCAAAAAAAAAATCAATTTTAAAGGAAAAAAAAAGATTTGTTCAGTTTACAAAAAAAGTTAATAAATAAAAAAAAAAATAAAAAAATTTTTTTAAATTATTTCTTCACTCTCATCAAGAGCAAAATTAAAGTTTTTTGGTTGTATAAAAAACAATTTTCGGGACTCATCAAAATGATATTTTTGGGAATATTTAAATATTTAAAAATAGGATAACATCTTAATAATAATTTTTTTGCATTTTTTTTTCCCTGAAAAAAAAAAATTTTTTTAAAATGCATTACCATTAATTTTATCTCAGTGCGGTCATTAATTTAATAGATATGAATACTCTAAAAAAATTAAAAAATTAGAAATTAAAATTCACACACGTAAACACACAAACATATACATATATTAAAATGTCGATGCAGTGAAGTGGTATGCTTACTTATTTTAACAGTATTTCATACATAACGTTTTAATTTCTATATTAAGTATTTTTTATTTTTCCTGTTTTTTAACAATACATTGGTCTTTTATTTCTATAATGGAATTTTGTTTTTCTTATTTTCCCATAGCCCCCTAGTTGGAAAAACAAATGAAGGTTTTGCCAAAACTATTTTTAAACTTCCTTGTTTGATTCCTAAAGCGAAGAGTTTCCTATAACCTGTCATTATGTCTACTTTGGTTTATTTTTTTTTATTATATTTAATATATATATATATATTTGGTTGTTATACCCTTTTTTTTAAAAAAAGGTTTTGAATTCATATACCAAATGCCTCGGTGAAAGAGCGAATGATTTATTGTATTCTTATATATTCGGACTATCAGCGGTACATTTCGATAATCACAGAGAGGTCCCCAGAAAGGCGACAATTTGACTTTAAATTCATTCTTCTGGATCGAAAAAGGCCACGTGACATCCATTTGTTATAAAACACTGATGTTTGTCATTCTTTAAATTTAACACTTTTATAATATAATTAATATAATTTTATAATATTAATATATATTAATATAATTTTATAAACTTTAAGTTTAATACTTTAATTAACATAGTTTCTTTTTAAATTTTGTACAACTTTTTTATTTTGACCTCGTTTTCATAAAATTTTTTTAAAAATAATGTGACAAAAAAATAACAAAAAATACAGCATTCACCATTACTCCATGTTGGTTGTCGACATACACCGGTGGTAGTCCGAATAAGAATATTAAAAAAATATTCGGTCGTTCACCGAGGTATTTGCTATATGTGTTGACATTCACCGGTGAGTGTTGACATTCTCGACGGCATTCACGTAACATATATTAAACTAAGTTGTTTTTTGTTTGGGGTTTTTAACCTACACTTACTTCCGGGCCAGAAAATAATAGTTTCCCCTTCCATTTTTGTCCATTGACTTTTATTAAAATAATATTTTCCATGTTTTCGGTTCACTAATTCACATCTTGAAGTCTGTTAGATTTGTAGGATATTTAATCTAGCTATCATTTCTTCGATATATATTGAATTGTGTTTTTGTAAAGAAAGATTTTTGAACCATAAGAGAACAACTTAAACGTAAACATTGCTTTTAATTATTTTTATTTCAAAAGATTAATTAATCATATATTAAAATTTATAGTTTGTCTTTGTTGTTATCTTGAAACGAATTAACTTTGACGAAAACTAAAAATTACGAGATCTGTCACCAATAGCAGACGCTGTTTAAGAGTGTGATAATTAATTAGAAAAAAAAATTCAAATCGAAACAAACTATTACCAATTACTTGTATATAGTTAGAAGTCTTCATTTGAAAAAAAAATAAAAAGAATATATTTTACTCTATTTTAATTTTCTTAAATATGTTAATCCTTAATAAAAATATATGTGTTTTTTCAAAAAAAATAAAATAAAAATAATATTTAACAAAATGAAATTTAACGTATCTGAATTATTCATAATTTGTTTATTTCTGCTTAATTTATCTTTTAAACAATTACTGTAGGCATTTTGTTTTCTAACAATAACTTGAACTTACCCATACGTTTGAGGTAGTGTTGGAAATGGTTTAAAATAGTTGAAAAGATTTAATTTTATACCTCACTTTTGCTTTCAAATTCTTTAATTTACTTATGAACTTATTCAAACTTCATAGGTATTCTGCGTAATATTAAAATTAATAAGCTACTAAATAAAGTAAATCCCATCCAATTATTGTGAAATTTGAAATAAATAATTATAGTTACGAATTCCGAAAATTAAATTTTTATTACTACTTTACTGAATAAATTCTGACTATTTCGTAAATTTGCAGCTGTTATAGTATTGCAGATATTTTCTTCAAGACGGAATCAGAGTTAAAAATGTATTTTCCTAATGAAATTAATTCAGAGTTTCAGTAATTCCCTAAATGTAATTCAAAGTGTACAATGTTCATTAATTATCTAAATGTAAATCATGACCTTTTAGTAATATATATATATATATATAACAGAAAAATTTTTATAACAAAAAAATTGTCTCTTTAAGGATACATTTTCATCGTTTTGATTAATTAACCGAGGAAAATATTTATTATCTTAAAATGTAGTTTGTTTTATTTATTGAGATCTTAAAGTCTTGTTAAAATATGTATGGGGTGAACAGTCGTTCATTATCCTGTTAATAAACTGTAATAATAATAATAATAATATATATATATATATACATGTTAGTTGTCAGTCATATGATCACCTATTCTAAGCTGCTTAGAGCGTTAATCTCAAATGAAATTGCCTCAAATTTTAGGCCATATTATCTTGTGTAATAGTATCCCATGATTGAGAGTGGGTTGAACCTGTCACACACTAGTTGATGTTAGTCCAGTATCGTCATTGGTGGAATAGAAGTGTGACTATATCTTTTATATCACTTTTAATGAAAACTTTTAAGTAAGATCTTTGAATCTGGCCCTGTTTCTGTTTCACTGTTTCTGGGTTTCGCATCAAAATTTAATTCGAATGGCATAAGCCAACAATTGTAGTGGAAATACAATGTTTGGCAGTAAATATCACCTTCATGAAAATGAGATTTTTTCAGAATATGACACGTGTTTTTTATTACAGAACTAAATGCACGACAATTTCTTAGCAGATTATAATTAAAATTTAATGTGCTAAATTTTATTACAACAAATAAGTTGGCGATGTAGTATTAAGTATAAAAACCAAGTCTTAAATAAATTGATCAGTGACAGTACATTGCCATTGAAAATAATCTTTCTCTCATGACGAAAAATAATGACTAAAGACAATTTAAAATTATCATTTGATTACATTTACTACTACTTAAAAATTGACATTGGTACGCAAATAAGCACAACTTTAAATTAAACATTCTAGTAAAGATCTTCCAAGCACAGTGCAGATTATAAATTTAAAATTGAACTGTGCGGGTTTTATTTTATGTTTTATTTTTTTTTTACGGTGGCACTTTTTTTTGCTCTTGTTAGCTCTAAATATGAAACAAAACACATAAATACAGGGTGTTGCCAAATTCGACCAACTTGCTCAGAGGGGTGATAGTAGAAAACATAGGGTCGACAAAATAACATATAACAGGGGGTCGCAAACCCCGTTTAGTCAGTAAAAATAGCCAAAATAGTAGCCGGGGGATGACGATGACGCAAACGAGTGGAGGGGTCAATTTAATGCAAATATTTGGAGTACTGTGGACGGTTTGAAGAAACCTGTATGTATGCAAAAATTCCACTCTCCTGGGGAGAATAAAAGCGGAAGTACCGGTCTCTGCGTCTCAGAACGTGCGGTTCAATCACGATGCTGCACTAGAACATTTTTGGACTGCTATTTCCATGCTACATATCCGGGAGAGATAACATGCGGTGGAGCTGTTACACGACCTCATGCTCCCCAGACCTTAATCCCTTCTGAAATCACTTGTGCGAGATACGCCGTTGGCTACAGTGGATGGTGTCATAGCACAGATCATCGCATGTTCAACTGACATTGGGAGCACACCGGATTTGTTTGACGAATCTGACAATCATTGATCCGTTTGTGTTGGCTGTGCTATGGCCTGCGCATTTGCAACTTTGAATAATTTCTGAGAGAATTGCTTCTCGTGGCCATTGTGACGTCAATCTGTGATGTATTGTTCTTATTGTAAACATGTTTTACGTCTAATTAGTGTATTTTTTACCTCTTATTGCATCTTTTCATTTCACTGGACACCATACTCTTCGTAACTGTTTTTAAAAATTTATACGATTGAACATGATTAGCAATCCCCTGATCTATGTTGATTTGTCGTCACTATGCTGTCTTTGAATTAGCTAGTCGAATTTTACAACATCCGTAAACTATTTTTTTAGGGTATCCGACTAGGTGGAAAAAGTGACAAAAATGTCGAATTTATTTTATGATTGTAAAACAAAGCCCCAACCTTTAAGATTCCAAAAAAGTCTTTCTTTTAATTTTACGTAAATTAGAACTCTAAATATAGCAATTTTAATAAGTCATAGTAGTTGAAAACGAAAAGTGGAAGTTATGTTATCTGCACCGGAAGTGAGCGACATATGCAGTGTTTAATTATTATTTCCCTAAAATGGAATTTCAAAACCAAAATTTTAATTATCTGTTTATTATAAGCCACAGTTTGCTAATAATTATTTCAAACAATTGTGTTGCAAACTATTGGCAACGGAATTTTAAGACAATCGGTATTCCGTGTTTGTTTATATTCGACGTTAGATTTCCCAGCCTATCTTAATTTGTTTTTCTATATTTTTGCTTTATTTTAGAATTTAAATTATTTTAATTTAACCTTAAATTTTTTACCTGAATCATGGGTAAATGTCATTCATATCATCCCGTAAAAGAAGTTTATGAACCAAATACATGCACTAAACTCTTCATGTTAACGAAAAATTATGACCGGCAGTTCACTAAAGCGCAGCAAATCAGATAAATAATGATGAAAGTAATATTTCGGGAACATTTAACGGGAAACAGGTTGATTGATCGGGAAATTTTAATTGGTATTTTTGCTTTTTTTGTTTGCCCAAAAAAAAAGTGTACAGCAGGAAGCCTTTATCTGGTAGAAGATTAAAGGGTTTTGGGATTATCTTCAAATTTACTTTGCACTGAAAAAATTGCAGTTTCATATCGGCATTTTGTACTTTTAAAGTTAGACAACATGAATGAACTCAATACTCGTTTTGTTTATGGCTTAAGATTGATAAGTAGGGGGTTTTTTCAGCAGGAAGAAAACTTTGTGCTGTTTTGAATCTACCTCCCTTTTCTCAAACTTGCATTCCGCCAACAAGAAAAACTCCTCAGTGCTGCTACTTCCATTGGAAAAATAATGAATGACGCTGCAAGGTTTTGGCAAAAAAAAAAATCCATGCATGATACTGTAAATTGTGGTGTTTCGGTGGATGGTCCCCGGCAGCGTCGGGGTTTTTTTCTTCGCTAAATGGTTGTGTTAGTCAATATCTGTTGATACTGGGAAAATTGTTGACTTTGAAACTTTATCTCAGTTTTGTAGAAAATGCAATTCAAAGACGGAGCAACAAATGTGAAATTGCGGGTAATCATCATAAAGTATCTTCACCCAGTATGGAACCGGTTGGGGCTTATCGAATTTTTGAGAGGTCGGAAGATCATAGAATTTTACGATACACTGACTATTATGGGGATGGAGATTCCAAAGCTTTTGATGCCGTGAAGGAAATTTAGGGGAAAAAGATTCTGTTACGAAGCTAGAATTTTAGGGCATATTCAAAAAGAGTTGGAACAAGGCTTCGAAAATTGAAAAGCAGAAATAAGGACTCGGGGAAAAGGTAAATTGACTGATGGTTTCAATTAATAAGCTACAGAATCTATGGGATTACTATTCGAACAATATTGGGAACTTGGACAAAATGCGGGCGCTGTTTGCTGCCTTATTCCATTGTTGCTCATCAAAACATCAACAAAATATGGACAGTGCCTTGTCGGAGCTGAAAGTTGGTGTAAATTTCAACGGGCTAAAGCTTCTAATATTGTGTATCAGGATAAATCCTTGGGACTTCCACAAAATATTTTTAACACGATAAAGCCAGTTTATACGGATTTGTGTGACAGAAATCTTTTAAGAAATGTTTACACGGCAAAACTCAAAAAAATCCCAAAAGAAAGTTTTAATGCAATATTTTTGGAAGATATTACCAAAGAAGTTTTCGTTGAGCATCAAACATTGCGTTTAGGTTCTTATATTCTGTTGCGTTTAATAATGGATTTCAGGGATTAATTTCATATTAAATGAAAATGGGTATTTTTCGGGTTATTTATGTGTACGGGACAAACACCCTTCGATAATGAGTCATTGCAGATTCGAAACGTCACTCACTTCCCAAAAGCAAAACCTGCAGAAGAAAACTTGGGCATTCGAAGAAAAAAGAAATAAAAAATTGAGGGAAGGAAATCATACAAAACTGGAGATTTTAAGTTGTTTTTTAATATTTACTTTATGTAACTTATAAAGTATATTTTTTAAATGTGTTTTTGAAGAATGAAAATTTCCCCAATAATTTTTGCACGAAAACTGTGATACTCAAAATAATTATATAAAATGTAATGAAATTTGCAACACTTATGTTATAAACCCTTTAGAGTGTAGCAAACCGCAGGTTTTAAGATACTCAAATCACATTTTATAGTACTTTTTACTTAGAATATAGAGAAATTTTGATGAAAAATCATTAACGTGAAGTTCGAATGCTTATTAATTATTTATTTTGAAAATTTTTTTTAACCTGCGGTTTGGACACTTCAGGTGGATCAATAAATATATCAATGCAATGAAAATTACATTATGTCCAATATAATTTTTTTTGCTGTTTTTCCTAAAATTTAAATTTTTCTTAAAATTTTATAAAAATAATTTTCTTTTCAAAAACAGAGGTGATGCATGGTATTTATTTGATAATTATAACTCTTTAAGCCTATTTATGTTCTTTAAAACAATAAAATTCTTCTGAAAATCAATTTTGTAAAAATTGGTCTTAGAACCTAATTGGGTGCCTTAAATCTACTCTACTATAAAATCAACATGCTAAGAACAATCAATACCCGGCCAAATAAAAGTAAATTACTTCCAAAATAAAACAATTAAGTATCTGCAATCAACGTTAGCTTAATAAATCTCCAATTCTATAATGTAGCAAAAATAAAAAGAATTCGGTATACATAAGAGTACTTTTATCTCAGAGAAAAACACTTAAATTTAAACTTTCTTATACATACAAAAAAATGAAACAGCAAAAAAAAAAAAAAAATATGTTTTTTTTTTTAAAAAGTAACAAATATAAATAAATAACACATTTGTGATTTTATCCTTCAGTTTGGATACCTAGAATTTTTGTTCTGCGGTTAATCACATAAGAAATAAAAATGTCAAATGAATAACAGTTATTTATTGAAAAAACAGAAACTGTTTGCATATTTATTAAAAAAAGTATTAGAAAAGTATAAGAATTGTGTTGAGCTTATTTATTTAAGGAGACATAGTTTTATCCTCACAATTCAAGATAAAAGTCAAAAAATTAATGGGTGAATGACGAATCTAGAACTTTTTTTGTTGTATGGTTATTAAATACGATTTAGAAAAATGCAAACATTTACATATATCATCAGTCAACTACTTCAGTTTAAGCAAAATTAATTAATCTGCAATTAAAATGCAATTCGTCACCTCGATTTACGTTTTAGAATTAGATAAAACATGGTAAAAACAAATATTAATTAGATTTATACTTTAAAATTTCAAGACAAGATACGAAGCCAATAAATTAGATAAATAAAAGGAAATATAGCAAAGGAAAAAAATGTGAAAATTTTAACGTGTATTTTGAGCATAACAATATTTACATTTTCAAATAATACAATCAAACAAATTTGCTTACTATAATCATATCAAATTTTCGAAGTTTATAGAATTTTAAGCAGAACGTACAATAATTTGGTAGAACGTTAGGGAAAAATACACACTTATTATAAATGAGTGGTTTTAAATCAATAAGGAGTGTTATTAAATTATTCTACATTTAGAACCGTGGAATAATATAATAAAATTTATCTCTATATGATGTTTTAAAACAATTAGGAATTGTCTCTCACTTCGTTGGATTAAAATAACTGTAATTAAAGAACGATTTGTACTCAATTTTTGCGATACAAGTTTATCTGATAATTCTTATATTGAAAATACTGATTTCTCTAACATAACTGTCTAAACTGTATTTTTAAGGCGTATAAAAAATAAAACCTCTTCAGTAAAACATGTAATAGCCTTAATTTCATTACATGATTTACTTAAATTAACCACTTAACGATATGATATAGATACATAAATATATTTTAAAAAAATTGCTTGATATACATATATGGTTTTTCATCCAATATTGGGGTTAGTGAAGCTGAGTTCTGTGTCATTGAGCCTGGGTTTGAATTCCGGAAAAGGCACGTGTGCTTAACAATGTATAATGCCTTCGCGGCATGGGGGCGCTTTAAATATTTGTCGAGCTGCAAGTCCTCTTGTGAGTGGAAAGAGCAGGTGGGATACCCCATTCGGGGATTTCTTTCTCAAAATTGGGGTGGAATCAATCCAAAAATATCGTACTGTTGCAAGCATGGTGTTCAAAGCTATGTTTAACGACAGGGGACAACTAGCTTCTGAGCACTATTACTTTTGAGGGTATCGATATGATGTTACTGTCGATGTTTTGGGATAAGTAGCAGAAACACAACAAAGACGCATAGGAATAATTTTTATTGTATATATCGAATCAATTTCAGCATTCTTTATAATTTATTTTTTCATTACTGTAATTAATATTGCATTTATTTATATTATTGAATGGGTTGATTAGTTATATTTTTCAACACATGATATTTAATTAATACTTATATGTGAAAAGATGTACGACGTATATACTTTTATAAAAAAAATTCAACTTATGATATGTTTTCTGTGATATGCTTGACTTATTATACAATTTAAAAATAAATTCTTAAAAGGTATCAGGTGAACATTGAGTTGCTTAGAGATGTATCCATAATATATCAAATAATTAATGCTGTTTTTTTGCTAAATTATAAAACAGATTAAAAACCATTTATGAAGTGTTTGTGGAATCTATAATTCAGTTTCAACATAATTCCTACTGTTTAATATCCAGCTTTCAGAACAGAGCAATAGAAACTTTTTAAGGTATCCGACTGGTTTAAAATCACCATTTTCATAAAAAAAAACCTAAATTTATTTTTTATAGTTTTTTTTTTTGTTAGCGGGTTTTAATAAGCTTTCTAAAACTTTGTACTTTAAATTTTGGGAGCCCATTTTAAAAAAAATTATAGCTGTTTTTTTTTGGACGTAGAAAACCCAAATCGAACCGGGAAGTTTTGGGGTTTTAGTTGATTTTCCCCGGGCAAAATCAGATTTTTATTCTTTTTAAAAATATTTTAATAATTTCCCTTTTTTTTTTAGAAAAACCTTTTTTTCACCTTTTTTAAATGTTTTTAAAAGATATATTTTTGTTTTTTAAAAAAGGCAACAGTTAACTTTATTTTCAATGTTGGTTTGGGTTTAAACGGTTGCTATAATTTTTATTTTTTTTTCAAAAAGATCCTTTTAACCTTTTTTTTGGGACTTTTTTTTTAAGTTTTTAATTTTTTAATTAAATTAAAAATTGTCATTCCAAAACAAGATCAAGAGGGGCCAAAAAAAGAGATTTCCAAAAACAGTATTTGGAGAAAAGTCAAAAAAAAATGACGGATCTTTAAAATTCAGTCATTAATTCTATTAAAAAAAATTTATAAGGGAAATTTTAGGGTCAAAAAAACTCCTAAGAAAAAGTCTTCCCCTCGAAAGCTCAGAACTGCAATGAAAGGTCCTTTAAAAATGTCGTAGGGAATTTTAATCCAGAAAGACAACTTTGTTGAGCAACAAACACTCCGTTTAAGGAATTATATCGCAATAATACTTTTAAATCTGGGTTTGCTGGTCTATTACCTCTACTTCAAAAGCTTAGGAATGAAATTATGTTCTGAAATGAAATTATACTTTTTGGTACCTCGACAGAACAAGAATTGTTGATCCTACGAGGCATTCTAAACCAGATAAGAAACGGTCTTGTAAAAAAAGAAAGACCCTTCAAAACTGTAAAAAAATTAAGTATGAGGTTCAGGAAGGTACAACGTACAAATCTGGTTTTAAATCCTTCTTTAAATCATTAAAAAGTTTTATTGCAAATATAAACCTTATTTTGCATTTTGTGAAGAATTTTATTTTTGAGCATAATGGTTAACAGTAAGAGTGATATTTCTTAAAGTAAATGAAATATTATTATGAAATTTTTTGAGTTTGTTCTTTATTTTACAATGAATGCTTTCTTCTAAAATCTAAGGGTAATTTTTCAATTAAGGTATTTTTTATATATAATTTTATAAGAAAAAAAAGCTTTTTAAGAAAATTCAGGGTTTTCTCATCTCGAACATCTGTATTTCAAAATTTGACAGTTGAATTTGAGCTTTTTTTAGTGTAAGGCATAGTTAAACGTTAAAGAATTGTATTCCTGCAAACATTTTATTTATTTTTGAGATATATATATTTTTTTAGAGTTGTTTGCAAATGAGCAACTTTTTGTAATATTTTGGTAGACATTTCTCAATATTTTGAAAAATAAACTTTCAAAAAATCCTTCTATCTGTATTTTCATAGTTTTGCAACATACTTAATTAAAAAAATAACAACTAAATGATTATTTAAGTTATATTTTAGAAAATTGTCTCTGAACCCAGTCGGATACCTCTCTAAGCAATTACCTTTTAACCCTCTTTTTATTACCTATACCTGTATTTTTTGTTTGAAGTACTTAAACCTGTATTATGAAAGTTTAAATAAAGTACGAAAGTGAAGTACGAAATATGTTTTAATTTATGTTAGTTAAAATGTAATTTGAATATAAATAAATGCACATGTATTTATATCATAAGTAAAGTATCTTAGACATTTCCGCCAAGTATTCATAAATTAATATTAGTAAATGGGACATTCACTAAAGAAATTGCTGAAACTTAAATAATTAAATTTTACGATAAATTTATAATCTATACAATACATTAAGAGCACAAAGTTTGAAATGATAAAAATGTGAAGGTTTTTAGGAATATCACTATTAGGTTTCAATATCAAATTGATTTAATATAAATGTTAAATTATATTATTTAATATTTATTGAAGAGTTTGAAAATCATGTAAACCATTTTTTCATTCAAACATTACTAAAACCATTTAGAAATAACACTTTTGTTAACAATTTAAGAATTCCTTAAAACTAATTTCCTTGTTATAAATTGATCATAAAAAAATATACGGATAACATTCACAGTAGTTGATTTCATTGATTCGAATACAGAAAAGAAGGATACATACGAGTATAGCAAAGTTTTTAGCAGATGAAAATAATGAAAAAATTATTAGTGTATAAAAATTAAGATATATATTAGTCTATAAACAGTGTTAATAAAATTTAAGTACAAATAATTAAATTTAAAATTTGTTAGGAATTTGAACTGAATAAAATAAGCATTAGTAAATTAAGTATTAGAATATGTAATAAATACAATCGCTTATTAGACAAAAAATTAGCTTAATTTCCTATTTAGTTTTAGCTATTTGTAATTTTTTTATACTAAACTAATGGAACAAAATGTGTTTATTTAGTTGTTTCTAATTAAAAATCAAGAGATTAATCTAAAATTAAATAAATAACAAAATCATTTTCAAAATTTTAAAATAATTAATTATTTTCGATTAAGTTTCAATTTGTCTGGTTTTTAGGAGAAATAGCAGTTTCTACACTTTAAGCTAGAATTGCTCAAATTAACGCTTAACCATAAAAACCTTCCTGTTATTTTGTACGTGATAAAAACTAACAACGAATTTTTCCATTGCTATTTTTACTCAAATAGGAATACTTATCATTAAAAGCTCTTAAAAGCAAAATATGAATTTAAATATAAATGAAAAATTAAAAAGCTTCGGAGTGGAATTTAAATGTTCAGAAACGTTTTTGGTCCAGATATCGCCAAATAATTTGTGTTTGAATAATGTTACTTTTTTCTCTTTTAACTTAAATATGTATGTGTGATTTTAAATCTTTCAAATTTATATTTTCTTGTAATCAACTGAAATGTTTGTAATGAAATATTTGTTTTATATGTACGTTTCCATAGTGAGGGGTATTTCAATTTTACTTTTACTAAGAATTTTGCATTTAATGCATTGCAAAAAAATATCACAAAGTTTTCTTTTCAAGAATGCAGTTAAAACCTAATGGCATTAAGGGGACAGTGGACCATTAAATCTAATTTCTTAAATTTTTCGCTTAATTAGCTGAAAATGGAATCAATGCCGTAAATGATTATTACATTTCATAATTTAAATATATATTTTTTTTAAAAAATTACTATAAACAGATTTTTTAAAAAAGTTACATTTTTTAAAACTATTTTTAAAAATGCTCATTGCGTATTAGTTTTTAAGATATGTACATAATTTTTGTTTTATATATTTATGAACTATAGTACAATATATCTGTGCATGAATTTTAAATTCCGAATAAAATTTGATGAAAAAAGGATAAATTTTCTATACTATATGAAACATTTCACCAATTATTACACATTCGAGGTATTCAAAACAGCACAAAATATAATCCGTTAATTTTTATGGAAAACTAATGCACAAATTTGTGAATTATATTTTCTTTTAGAAGTTATGAAAATTTCAAAGAGCTATGACGTAATTTGAAACGCAAGGAGGTATTCTATTTAACAATGAAAAGGGAAAATTTGCGAGCTAAGAAAAGTGCATTTTAATCATTTATTTGATTAAAATAAGAAAATAATTCAGTAATTATTAATCAAAATGACAGAAGTTTTTGACATAATTATTCTATAAAATATAAGAAATAGTATTAGTATAAAAAATCAAAATCGCGCGCGTGGTTTTAACCGAAATATGACATTGTGAAGGTCCACCATCCCCTTAAAAGAAAAAAAATGATGTATGTCTCTACTTTAAATTTCTTATGATGTAAAAAATGACTGAATGTTCCCATTCTAGCAAAAACACTTGAACAAAAAATTTTATTTTTTGGTTAAACTTTGAAATTTACATCATAATGATAATACAAAAGAATTATTCATATAATGGAGGTTTTTCTTAAATTCTATTTTTGAACAAAGTTTACTACTTATATTTTTTAGCTCCGGTTAGCAAATATCGAAAATAATGTGGAATATTTTTTATAGAATCCGTAAAATTGCAAATGGAAGCCCCTCAATATTTAAAGTATAATGTGTATGTGTGACTCCCTATATTTCTTTATTCTTTTTTTTAATAGAAAAAAATGGGAAAACTGAAAGCTGCATTAAAAAATTAAGTAAAAAATTACGAAGTAATATAATATATTTTGTGTAATTTGGAAATGAATCCTTTTTCAATTTTTCACAACTTAATTAAAAGTATTTCCGTCTATTCAAAAAAAAAAAATTATTTCCTTTAGTTGTTCTCCAAACCAACAGCATATAAAATATTCCCATGGATCCCATCCTAAAATCCCATGGATATATTTTAAAAAAAATAGCTTTAGACTAAAGAAATTAATAGCCTAATGAAGCATGATAGGCAAGCAAGAAAAAAAGTAATTGAGATAAGAAACTGAAAAAAATTATTACTTAAAGGTGGGGTGGTAAATTTTCAAAAATTTACAATTTAGAGAAGTTATCAAATAATTTCTAAATACATATAACATAATTTTGTATGTAAGGGAATTAGGAAACCTCTATACCGACAATATTAAATTAGCTGTTTTCGATGTACCTTTTCTCAAAATTTGTTATATGTACATGTTTGAAATTTTTAATGCACTAAAGAACACCTTCCTCATTATACTGAAATGAGCTTTTAGCTAATTTTGAATTTTTTCATAATTTATGAACTATTTTATCAAACATAGTGAAATTTGACCCATTTTTCACATAAAAAATTTGTAAAAAATAAATTTTTGAGTTTCTTACTAAAAGCTCGTTTTAGTATATACTAACCATCATTATAAATACATCATAAAAAATTATATACCTGTAAACAAGTACTTTCTCAGAAAAGTTACACTGAACATCAAAATTTACAATTTGAGATAAATTGGTTTTAATGTAAGCAGTGATACTTCTAATCGGCTAGGAGATGAAAAAATAATAGGTTCGATTTACAATAAAAAATACTTATTTTGGTTTATATCGGACGTTCCAGATTTAAGCAAAAACAAAATACTTTGTTTAAATTTTTCTCCCCATTCAAATGGGTGTGGCACAGTTTCAGTGATTATTTAAGTATAGGTTTTAAGGGCTTCTAATAACCCTAGAGGTTAAAGTAAGGTATTTGTAGAAAAGTTAAGATATATACAATTTGAAAATGTAAAAAACTCAAATTGTCAAAAAACAAGATTTTAGCTTTGCAACAAACACCCTATGAAAAACATTCTTATAAGTATAGCAAATTCGGTATATGATTTAATTTTTCAAAAAGTATGCTTTCTGAAATGGCGATATTGTGCAAAAATTTTAATGTCAATTAGTCATAATAGTTGCAACTTGATTCTCAAACGTGATATTTTTTTTTTAAAAAAACCTATCAAATATATATATATATATATTTTTGGTTTTACTTTCTATTGAATTAATAATAAATAATTCGTTAATGACAATAAAATATCATCCAGATATTCTGCATAAAATCTCTATGTTTAAGATATTAGAACATTTATACGGAACAATAAACATCAAAAATTGACAAAAATGAACTACATCATTTATACTCATTTTATTAACAGTTGGCTTCTATATAAATATTTTTATGTTTCGTTTAATTTTTCTTTTTTTTTTTTATGAATCAGAAAAATGTACCAAATTTAAGTTTTCTCTTTGCATATCTCTTAAGTTTACTCTATATTATATTTAAATTGCATTTAATTTCATAATTTTTCAAACTTTTACTGTTTTATTTAATATCTTATTTTTTATTATGTTAATGATGTATCCAATATATATTTATAATTTTTAATAAATACAACAGTTTTTATGCTTTAATTCAAACTTTTTGTCTTAAACATTTTACTCCTTCAGAACTAGTATTTGAAAAATCATTCTTAAGGTAAACTAAAGTTGGGTTTTTGTTATATGCAGTAGTTTTGAAATATAAATTTTAATTTCATTAAGTAACAAATTTTTTCTTAAGACATCCATATTTTCATTTTAAAGGTACAAAATATGTTTAATAATAATTCTCCTACTGTAAGAATATCCTATTTTCTCGAAAAGTAAATACATGCGTTAAATACAAAAAAAAGAAAGAAAAAAGAAACTATAAAGAGTCAAATCATATTTCACTTTGTCTGAGCTTAAGAACTCATGAATGTGAAACGTCTATGAAAAATGTGAAAAGGAATTCCTAAAGTGATAGTCGGAAAAGTAACCTCTATTAGAGATACTTTAACTTCGGTTGAAAGCAATTTCCTGAACTTATATTTCATATTTCTCACTTGGAAAGCTTAAACCATTGAAAAAGCTGCAATAATTCACAACATAGTTGCTTGTCATTGCCCGCACAAAGGTTTTATTTAAGAAGAATGCTGAAATTAGTTATTTTTAACTATTTTAAAACTAACGCATTATTAACTAAGACGTATCAAGTCGAATATAGGTTTACATTTTTTATACAATTAGTGAGTTTCCTAGATTTAAAAAATGAGAGTTGGAGAGTTAGTGTTCGAGTTTTTGTTAGTGATTATATTTAATATTTTATATATGTGAAATTGTACATATATAGTGAGTCATCTATTATTTTAAACTTTAACCTATTTTATCAGTTCATTTTCTCGTAATAAATGTCTTCAATCTTTAAATGTCATGATTAAAATTTGCGCATAACTCCAAAGCCTTTTTTAATGTACCTGGCAAGCAAAAATAAGAACAAATGAAAGAAATATTTAAAGTAAAGGATTAGAGATAATCCATTCATGGCAAAAATGTATACATAATTTAATTACATAAAATATGCAAGACACAATAATTCTTTATGAAATAAATATAATGTAAATGGAAAAAAAAATGCATTAAGTCTCAGACACTTGCAGATGGATAACGACAAAATATTATTGATCATATATTAACAAAAATTTAATCAAAAATATTTAATCATCAAAATATAATTAGATTATTTTAATCCTAATTCCAATGTCATATGAATGTTTTTCAATAACAATGTTTTTCTAGAAGAAATGTATTGGTGAATTATTTTTCTTTCTGGTTATACTATTTATTGATATCTTTTTCATTACAGTAGAACCTGTTTTTGTGCGGTTCTTTTTTATGTGATTTTATTTTTGTGAGATTTTTTCTATTCGAATTTTTTTATGTGGTATATGAATTCAACAGCTTTGGTGCCACTGTAATGTTTTCTATCAAAGTACCAGTGACGAACGGTGCTCACTGAAAAGCAAGGTTTTTCCTTGAAGGTTTTATCAATGTTGTAACTAGGCATACATGGCGTTCGTTTGGTCTCGGACTCCCTGGAGTCCTGGGCCTCCATGAGGCGGAGGATGTGTGCGGGGGTTTACTTTATTCCACTGTAATGTACACACACACACATATATATATACTTCAAAACCCTCGGAGTCTTTGAGATTGGATGAAATATAGACAACTATACAGCTTTTTAAACAATTGGAATAGCATTTTCGTAAAATAGATACCAATTTCGAAAGGAGTATGACGTTTAAAAAAAACTTCTATCATGCATATCTGGTTATCATGACGTTTACAAGTAGATGACTAACAAAACTTACATCATAAAATCTTATTACTTTTTTTATGGTGCCCAAAAAATTCAATTTAAATTATATCTTCAAGTGATGAAAGCTTTTTTGAACATATTCATCATAGAAAGATGCGCAATTTGGATTACGATGAGTAACAGTGAATTATGTACGTGCATTTAGAAAACACTTAGTGTATCCTGAGTGAGAAACTTAAAGTTTAAAAATTATTTCCATGAATAATTTAATTATTTATTTTGTTATGGAAGTACCTTTTCATTAATTTCTCAAACAAATGGCGTATTTTTCTAATTACAACTTTTTTTATGCTGTACCTCTCCACCAGATAAAACATTCTGTAGTATTCCAACGAAAGCGTTTGTTACGTATAAGAATTTATGAAATTCGAATATTTTTTGCGCGGTTTATTTTTATATGGTCTATATCTATCACACAAAAACAGGTTTTAATGTATTTCAACATTTATTTTCAAAGGAATACATTTTCTTTGCTATCTCATATTTAGTGAGCAAATTAGAAAATAAAAAAAAAAAACGAATTTTCACTGGAAAAATTTTAGACTATGCCATCCAGTAATGAATAATATCTGCACTTAAAACTTAGCGGTGTCTGCTTTAAATAATTAAACTGAGAGTAAAACAATTAAACTATGGCACAACTCATTCATCATTTGTTATTGAGAGAATGTATATTAAGATAGTACTTTTGAAGTAATACTAGGGCTATATTGGTTAGGTATTAATTATTCTAGAAATAGAATAATGTGTAAGAGCTCCTTAAGAGTAATTAACTTATTGCCTGTATCTTAGGAAAATAAATATTGACAGAAAAAATTTACTTGAGAAAAAATACCGCTCAGAATAGTAATTATTTGTATATATATAGCTAAATTTTACTATACTCAAAAATTTAAAAATTGATTTACATATATCCGGTGTCCATAATTAAACTAGAAATTTTGCTAGAAACCTGTAACGTAAACTATGCAGCAGAATTTCGTGAAAAGTGGTTAACGGCAGAATTAGATGATGATAATTTAATCGGAGTAAAAACAAAGAATTTCAAAACCCACTACTAAATGATGTTGTGCAATGTTAACTATTGTCATATTCAAATAGCGTAACCATAGGTAGGACATTTTCATGTGGGCATACCATAAGGCCATGGTCTGTCATGATACCATCACATCTCTATCTGATCTTAAAGAAAGCATAGAACGCTGTGTGCTTAGGATTCCCCAGTTCATGCAGCTGTTAACAGTCGAACATGTGATTTTACGCTTCCAGATGGTAGCAAAAAATGGTGGACAGCATATGGAATATGTTTTGTAAACTTTTGTAGATTATTTATATGTTCTCAATAAAGCTGTGATACGCCACCTAGGGTTGGGTTTCAAAACTCATTGTTTTTTCCCCTCAATAAAACTCCCAACTTTTCATTTTACCATTACCTAATTTCCACTGAGAAGTTTTTGGTAGAAGCAGCTCTCAAATTTCAAGTTTAATCATAAACACCTGCTGTAATGCATATCCTAAGGGAATTTCTAATTCAAAACCTTTTTTTTTCTTTTTTTCTTTTTTTTTTACGATTTTCGTAAAACAAAACATGTAAGTTTAAAATAGTTTAAAAAAATTTCAAATTATAACTAAGCCTAAATTTATCAAAAGAAAACAAATGCTATGACAGCTAAATAATAAATTTTTGTCATCAATTAGTGATTTTACATTTCCGTTAAACTTAATACAATTAATATTAACACGGATGAAAAATTATTATTTG
The DNA here is from genome assembly GCA_019973955.1 of Trichonephila inaurata madagascariensis. Classification (NCBI taxonomy): domain Eukaryota; kingdom Metazoa; phylum Arthropoda; class Arachnida; order Araneae; family Nephilidae; genus Trichonephila; species Trichonephila inaurata. The sequence goes on along the minus strand of BMAV01027118.1, from coordinate 14,793 downwards.
AAAGCAATTTCATTCACATGCACTATTAACCGGATACAAAAATATATCCATACTGATTTCCTGTGTTTTGAATAGTTTATGTACATTTTAAAAATATTAATGTTAAATGACGTTGAATTCAACTAATATGATTTATAAAATTTACCAAATAATTTTTCGTAATTCTGAATTCATGCAAACTAAATTAATAATAACCTTTGCTAGTGGAATTCTAACGAATAAGACAATGTAATCATTCAAATATTTTTCTAGAGAATTTAAATGTATCAGAGGTGTAATTGAAAAAATAAATGTTTTTCTCATTGGTTTTATTAATGTGTATTAAGTGCTTAATTCGTTTAAAAATTATTTGGTGGTAAAATTATTTAATTTAATACAAATATTTATAAAAAAATACATTTTTTAACAGTAATTTAAATAATGTACTGCAACATCATTTTTTCTCAAAGTATTAATCGATTTAAAAGTTTAAAAAAAATTAAAATTAATGTTTCTTAGAAAAAAATTGTTTTTCTTAAAAATATATATTCTTATTTAAAATATTTTTTTAATATTTAAGCGATTAAGTCTTACTTCCGTAAAAAAATAGTTTTTTAACAATATATTTTAGAAAACCATTTTTTTAATGATTCTGAGTTTACTTTCGCAAGAAATAATTCCTTATAAGCAAACAACACACTGGAGCTTTATTTTCTTTGAATTTAAACGTATGATATTTCTGGTATAATTTTTAAAGGGTAATCACAATCATTTTTTTAAAAATAAAAACCATGGTAAGAGATTGTTTAAGCAATATTTATATATCTAAGTCTTAACTCCTTAATCTTAAATAAAATCAACGTGTAAATATATTCGTAATAAGTATATCTCAGAGCCCAGGAATACTTTAGAAACTAGAATCAGATTTAAAATGAAGAATTCTTATGAATCTGTAAATAAGAAATACTGGGGCTAATAATAAATTACAGAAATCAATCATGAAATTTGTACTACTGTTCATTTTTGAATTTTTTTAAAACCTTTCCTATAAGTATTTATTTACATCGTATTAGAATAAAGCATTATCCAAATTCAATTCAAATATTATAATATCTATACGTTATTCTCAGTATCATGCATTAAATGCATGGTTTTGATTTAATGCGAAACAAAGAAAAACTAAGTATTTCAATTCAAATTTAAGCATTCCTTCTTGGCACAGCTTTATAGTAACAATTATAACTTTAAAGTGCTCGTTACTTTACATTCCAACTAAAATTCTCAAAAGGTAATCTAAGATTTCGTGTAAATGATATTCCTCTATGGAATCAACGTACATGAGATCTTCATATTCCATGTTTTATTGAAACAGTGGTTCTAAATTTACTCCCTATTCATTTCTCCTCTAAATCTCTAATTCAACCGGCTACTGCTAAGAGCAAATAATTTCAGTTTTAATAAGGGTTATTCAAAATGCGCTTGTTATATTAAGAGCTCTGGAGGACAATACGGAAAGCGTACAAATCCAGAATTTAATTAAATTTAATTCAAATCATTGACCCTGTCTTTCCCAAAATGTATGAAAGGAATAGGTATATAGTATTCTTGCATTCTCCCAAAATGTGGAAATTTTACAATTGAGTAAATAATGGGTAATAATTTGAATATTTTCTCTGGAATGTTTATAGTACATAAAATAATGAAAATTTTTCTTTTGCTATTATAAATATCTATTTTAAAGTAATAGATTAATTTGAAGTAATTGTAGAAAAATAAAAATAAAAATATTCTATCTTTGCATCAACAAGAGGGAAAAGAAACAAGAGTATGAAATCATGTAATTAATCTAAATAAAGTAGGGACTCAAAATATTGTGAATACAATTTTTATATAATGTTATACTCTTATAAAAATTAAAAAAAAAAACCTTTAAAAATACAACACATTTCTAAATTCTATTATTTTTATGACAGAATTAATCATTTAAATATATCGCATTTTAGGAAATATTAAAACAAAAATATGTAGTATAATAATTCTATTAATCTTCTCGTAATAAGCCATTAGAAGTACAGTAATCATTTTTCAACTTTCATATCTAGTTAATGTAAAATTTCATACTTTATTTGTAGGAAGTACATACGAATTTATGTCTAATTAATTTCCAAATACATAAGTCTATTTTAGCAATTATTAACTTAGTAAAAGTTTAGCTTTATGAGATTAGAAAGATTTTTGTAAGAAATGCGCCAGTTGCTTAAAGATTTTATTTTTGTTAAAAAGTCCATTTTCAGAGATTTTTTTTTTTTTTGAGAAATATTTATTATAACAGTGTTCAAAAGGAGTAAAAAGAAATAGTCTTAGATATTTTATCACATTTCACGATTTTATTTAAGAATAAAATTTACAAATACTTCTAATTAATTACGCGTGCAAAACGTATAATTTTTCTGCAACAAATTGTTATCTGATATTAAATTACATTGATAACTTAATAATTATTTCAAACAAATGATTCAAACAACAAATTATCTAAAATGAGCAAAAATATGGTTCAGTTGTAAATGATTATTACTGCATTTGCTTCTGAATAAATAGATCTTTTCTGCGTTTCTTAGAAATATGTACTTTTATAAAATACTTAAAAAAAGTATAACTTAACAATTTTTGAAATTATTTAATCATAGAGAAAATTGGATTTATATTCTTTTTTTAATTAAGAATTTATGCGATATTAAAATAAAATAATCAGATTAAATATTCTTAAATTTATTGTTTTTAAATTGACAATAAATTTTTAATAGAAAATCTCTCTCTCTCTCTCTCTCTCTCACTCTCTCTATATATCTGTAACATATCGAAGCCTCGTAATTAAATCAATTCATAATTTTTTAAATTTATGTTTAACTTTTTTTTTCTGGTAAAATAATCACTTCTAAAACATATTGAAATAAGCATCGAAAATATAATAAGTCATTTACCAGTTGTGCTTAAATTACACTTAAATATTTTATTCCATTTCGATTAAACATTCTTTTATTCTTTAAAAGCTTCTTTGTAGAAAATGAATCCAACTGGCTATCATACTTAAAATTCACTAGTTTGCACAAGGCGTTTGTTTTCCCACAAGGTTTATTTATAATTTCATGGGTTTCAGATGACTCTCTATAAATATAATCTCTCAGAAACAATGCAGAACTCTTTAAATCTTGTATAACATAGGGTTGAATTTAGATCTAAAGTTTAAAAATGAATACTTTGCTTCAAATTATATAAACATATATTCAATGTCAAATAATTCATTAATTCCTTTGGAATTATGTTGTATTATATATAAAATATAAATAGTAAAAGATGACAAATTGTGACAGTTTAAAATTTTAGATTTCGTACATTAAAATTAGTATTTTTATTAGTATCATGTGTAAAACGTGTACTTATTAATGTAAGAGGTCCGATTAAGATAAAATGCTAACACCTCTTAAAAATCATTTTTTTTTTTTAAAACATCCTTTTCTTTCCTTTTTTTTTGGGGGGGGGGATTTTTAAAGTTCAAATAAATAACTTTTTAAATCCATAATTATTTTTGATTGAATTAGTAATGAAAACAGAAGAATTTTTAAATCAGGGTATCGACCGATTTTTATAGACATTGAACACAGAAAAAAAATAAGGTCCAAAAATAAACAAGAGACACTATTTGATATTATATACTTACACACACTCATTCACACACACAAGCACACACATTCACACACACGCATATATATATATATAGATAGATAGATAGTGATATCTACATAAACCAGTAACAGCCTCTAGATAAGGGCGATCACTATTGTCTAGTGGCCTTGTTACGTGGATATGGATCCTAGCGTCGCGGGTTCTATCCTATATATATATATATATATATGTATATGTGTGTGTGTATTTAAATATACCTGAATTTAGTTTTTTCATGTTAAATAATGAAATCTTAATTATAATTGAATATACGATCAAATTTTGCAGTAATTTTATGTATTTTTTTAAACTAATATTTTTAATTATGTACAAAGAGAATTGCAACATCAACAAAACACGGTGGGAAAGATTTTCCCCTTTATCTCGCTCTTGCGCAGTGACGAGAAGAGCTAAGCACCAGGCAACTGGTAGTCTAATGTAGTATTGTCACGAAACACATTACAGTACCTCGAACGTTGTGTTCCGTATGATATGACGGAAAAACACAAATGACTACGATCAACTAGCAACTCTTTGAGCAGAAATGACAGGTTTTTTTACTTCTCATCATTACGTTGGATGAGACATGGTACAAATCGTACGAACTACAAATGAAAGGTCAGTTAAAGAATGGCGTCATTTTCGGTTACCAGAAAAATAGATATTTGTCAGAACCTCAGTAATGTGAAACTTATGGAGCTTCTCGTGTACGACTTTGTTAGTATTTTGTTAATGCATGTTCCTCCCCCAAAGCAGATGCACAGTGTTATTTTCGATTTTGAAACATTACTTGCTTGTAGCTTTGAGAAAGAAGTTCAATATGTTTTACAGAATTCACACATCATTTTGCAAAATAATGGCTCTGGCGTAAGATGTGACAGATCCGTGGAAATAGACAATTTGTACCAATATTCTAAGTGAAAAACATAAACACTAGTGAAAGTACCCGTTTTCAACTAATATTCATAAGAATCCTTATATTTACTCTTAGACATCTACCAATCATATGTTTTTAATATACTAAGCTAGTGATTTTAATTTTGCAAATATATTATATTTGTTTGAATTATTATAACACACACACACACATTCTATTCTTCCGATTATTTGATGAAATATAAGAACATAAAATCTGAAAGATATAGCAGGAGGCTATTTTGCTGTAAAAATTATACATAACTTGAAGATAATTAATAAAAACGAAATGTTAATAATATTTTAGCTAATAATTATTAATACGCAAAATTAAAAAAGTAATATTTATATATATATAAAGAATCTTCGAGAAATTCATAAAAAGTAGGCTTAAACTTTTAAATAAAAAAAATTTGCAATGTATGCAATAAATAAACTAAAACATATCAACTATCATAGAAAAAATATTTAGTAAACATCGAATCAATAAATAGCCTAAATCCAAAATAAGAATTTTTTTCCTCTTTATGAATTTGTAACCTGAAACTATTTCCAGAATTTGTTGAAAATATTTTGTAAAAAAAGAGAAGAGAGAGATACCAGATCTTTTAAAGTCATTTACAAGGAGTTTCTTCTTTCATGAAACTAAAATAAAAAATGACAAGTGTGAAAAATAAAAAAAATTCCTTTTTTGGTACAAATAAAATTTTAAAAAGAAAGTCAATATTTTTCCAGGATCTTATCCACGTATGATTTGAAACTGAATGGTGTTTTTTTTTTCCTGTTTTATTTTGTCAAAGCAGATTTTATTTGCAATTTCTATTATTTGATTGTTGAAATGCTCCTTAATAAAAGATACAGCATTCTTCCTGAAAACTACAAATTTATTAGAAGTATTTTACTGACTTGTGTATTTTGTTTTATAACCAAATTATGCCATGTGCTTTTTCTAAAGATAGCATACTATGAAATGTATGTGTTTGGATTCCTCTATCCCCTTACATATTTTCAATATAAATTTTTATGAAACCTTAAATACCATATTATCATAACATTTTGTTTTCATCTACTAGCTAAAAAGGATTTATAAGAATCTTGAACACATACTCAGTAAGTACCAAAACGCTATCTTTTTGTATATTTGTCAGTAATTTGCAAACTCATAATAAATAATGCATGCATCTGTAGAAAACGTTATCTACAATTATTGTCAGTAATTTAGTTATTTTCCATGATTGTATAAAATGTAAGAATAATGAAATTCTTTGCTGTCAGCTATTTTTTTTTCTTTTAAAAAAGATTATACTTTAATAAGTTTAGATGTACATACATTTGTAGATGAACATTCAAATTAGTGCATTCTTTAAATATTTTTCTTACATTAATATGTGTTTCCTTTACGTTAAACCTCTTAACACATACATAAAAATTATGTTTAAGATTCGAATTAAAATTCAACCTTAATTAAAACTAGGCCCAAACATCTTTACATGACATTAATTGAAGTCATGTGTGAAAACTATTTGAAGTACTATTTCAATTTTGCCTGATATATGACTGCGCGAGGCAATTTCTAATGCTGAATACAAATGAATTAATATTTATATATAGTTCTAGTTTCTGAAATTAAATAAAATATTTTAAAAATAAATAAATTATGATTAAGTATGCATATAATATTGTGACTAATGCCACCTGTCTGACGTAGTCAGAACGAGGCCTACGAAATTCATCGTAGCAAGGGGGTAGAAGTGCGCCTGTCGTTGGCCTTAACCTTGAGCACCATACAGGTGACAGTACGAATTAGATAGGTGAAATTCCCCGAAGGGACGATAGATGGCGACCCCACCTATCTCCACCTCCCAAATTTAGACATGGAACTGAAGGGGAGAGAAATATTCTCTAGTCCCCTGCACTCGTGATTCAGCCCACAATACTTTCGGACCCACGGATTTAACGAGCATGTACTCCGTGTGTACTCGGAGGATATTTGGTGGCATCGGACATCGAACCCAGGCCTTCCGGTCTGGAGTCTGATGTTCTAACCACTAAGATAATACTTTAATAATTAAATTTAAAAAATGCTTTTTAAATTTGGTTACGTTTGGAATTTATATTATTTTTTTTATCTCACAACCATATCTAGAATTTTTAATATATTTATTTGTCTTTGATGACAATGTATTTTAATTGTCCCTGATCGAGTTCTTTTTCAAAAGATAACGGTTCTTTAAAAATGTTTTGATGTATAGTATGCCGTTTTAATGTCGTAAGATTGATCAGAAGTAAGAAGTACTTTAAAAGAAAAGCAAATGCTCTGTTTTTTTGTGATGAAATGTTTTACACAATATAGATACATCATTATTCTTTAGTAAGTAGTTGCCGAAAATTATAATTTAATTTTCATTGTGTTGAACTGTTTCTAGTACTTTTATTCTTGGGTTTAAAAATTGAACACATTATCTCTCTATATCTCTAGAAAGAAGAATTAAAAAGAAAATTTAAATGGCAATAATGTAATTTCTCTGTTACTTAAAAATATTACTCTTAGTAATAAAAACATCAATAAAGTATCAAAATCACCGCTAAATGATAGCTATTTGTTAACCTAAAATTTCATTTCTAAGCAATATAATATAATAAGCTTCATTGAAATCAAATGATTACTACTTTTTTTTGTTTTAAAATAGAAATAAATTGGTCTCAAAAAACCTTTTAAAATATTATTCTTAAGTACCACATCAAAGAAAAATATATTTATACAGCCTTTGGAAAAGCAAATGATATTTAAAGGATCTCCTCGTAGAAATTTATTCCCATTTCTGAAATCTTCACAACAAGCGAAAAGCGAAAAGAGCAATGGTGGAAATACACGATGAGGTTCAATGAATCGAAAAGAGGATTACTGGATATGAATAGAGGTAGAGACTGGGTAGTAAAAGATGACAGAAAAGACATTCATATCCCAGATCAACCAGTAGCTTCTGTCATAAAAGGTAAAAGGGATTTGATACGCTGCTCTTTTTCCAGTTATACTAAAAGCGCAATTACCAATCGATATATATATATTGGTATAATGTTCATTTTTTAAAAAAATTTAATACAGCTATCTTTATAATTTAAAATCTAAAATTATTTGTAATCTTGCTATGAATTTCCAATGCAAATCCGTTTCATTTTAAACATGTATTTTTTATGCTCCTGACACGTAGAAAGTAGTAAATTTGTTTATATTTTTACTGTGATATATATATATATATATATATATATAAAAATGTAATATAATAAAAAGTCTAAACTACAGTGCTAAAGCAGGAAGAAATTGGAATTCACCAGACACAACGAATGTAGATACAAAAAAGTCTTTGGACTAAACTGAAGACCTATTATGATTTCTAAAGCTGTCGCTGAATTAGGCCAGCGAATTAGGGGGTTAGCAATGCTTTATGGATCCAACCTTCCCCGTACAGCAGAAACTTTCGACATAATAGGAAAAAAAAACAAGTTGAAAAGTTAAGCCTAATACAACACGTGGAAGAAAAACCTGATAATAAATTAAAATGAAGCTAAGAAAAGAGAACAATAATGAATGTCTCAAGGAGAGGAATAATAATAATAAAATTGAAAAAAAAAACTTACTTGTAAAATAATTACTGGAGATCGAAAATTCAACCTTCCACCGTAAACATCCAACACGAAATGACTGCAAAGAAATAAAACGACTATTCGAGAAATAAAAATCGTGGCACCACCTGGATATTTATTTTGCAATTAAACAAACAACTAAGATTTTTTTAAAAAATAAACTAAATAAAGGAAGTTTTAAAAATGATAGTGAACAAAGTTAAGAATAGATAAAATCAAATAGAAATATGTTACTAAGTAAATAAACTTGGATGATTATATACTAATCGATATATTGCAATTAAAATAAGCGCTTAAAATTTTTTTTGATATTTTAAAATATTTTATTAAAATAAACTAAATAAAAGGAATTTTAAATAAAATAATGAACTAAGATAAAAATATATTTAATTAGAAATAGAAATATATCTACAAATAAATTTACTTGGATAATTGTATTCTAAACAATTATTGCAAAAATTCACAAAATTACTTTGTTTTAAAATGTTATCAGTAACTAAAACATTGTTTCTTTTTATAAAATTTAAGATGATAATATATATATATAGAAAAATTTATCAATCATGAAGAAAAGTTTTAAATATAATTCATCTTATATATCAACGATTCTTAAAAAACCCCCGCCCCCCTCATATTTTGTATAGGGGCCTAACATTTTTTAAAACGTAGAAGTTTTCTTAAAAATTTTTTTCTGCTACTTATATATACTTTTTAAACACTTTTTTTCGAAAAAAAAAATAATAAACATCTAACATAAAGAAAATATTTCAAAATTCTATTTTATATATAAAAATTTAAAAATTTTTTATAAAAATATTATTTTAACTTTAAAAAAAAATGTTTAACTGTATTATTATAATTTTTTCTTCGTTTCCTTGCAAGTGCTGTTATATCAGGTCTCGGATGGTGAATCATTCAAATTCTTTACGGGATATTTAAGAGTCTGTAACAGAAAGAAATATTAATATTAAGTGAGAAACCACCATAAAAGCACTGCTGATCTGGGGAGAAGGGTTGCGGGCTACAGTTTAAGAACTGCTTGTATTAATAATAATAAAATATATTGAATATGAGCTCTTGATAAATCATAGTTGTAAATGGTTAGTTCATTTTATTAACATTAAATAATTTTGCTAACAAACTGAAATTAAATTGCTTTTGAGAGAGCGACTTCTTTTCTTTTACAATATTTCATGAAATTGCAATTAAAGTAAAAAAAAAAAATTTTTTTTTTATAATAATTAGAAAAAAAAGAAACTATTTGTGAGCTTTTTCCATCTATTGATGAAAAAAGTAGAAGTTTTTTAGATCCCAAAGGTAAAATGCTTGTTTTGTTCCTGTGATAACTGGTTATAAAATATATACATGATATTCCAAAACTAATAAATATTTAAAATATTTCATGTTTCTAAATATTTCAGTTTTGAAATACGGTAAGTTCTTTCTGAAGTTCATTACCCACAAATCTAAGGGAAAATTTAATGTAGTTTGACAAAAATTTATAAACTAATTTAGTTAAAAAATTACTAGTTAACTTTCATAAAATATAAACAAAAGTAATTTATAAACGAAATTATAATCATAAAAATTTCTGTTTCAAAATTCATCATATAATGTTTCTGCATTTAAAATAAACCATCGCCTTATTTAAATAAAAGAAAACTAAACGAAACCTTAAAAAATAATTTGCAGATATTTAAGTTCTTGATTCACTTCCTAAAACATCAAAATGATTTACTGTGATATTTTAAACAAAATAGGAAGCTAAATCATTGAATGGTACCTAAAAAGAAAAACTGTTATTAAGAAGGCATTTGATTTTCAATGAAAGTAATTTACTGAAATTAAATGCCATATTTTTCACTTTTGAGAGCCATATAGTTGCCATTTTTATTTAAAAGTAGCTGTTTTTTTTCTTTGAACAACAAGACCTCAAATTTTGTTGAAATTGTATTTTTGATAACTTTCAGTACTTTTGAAAAAAAAGCTAAAAATATCTATGTAAACTACTTTTTCTTATTTTATCTCGATTTATACATTTTAATATTTACGGAAGCTAAGAATTATTCGAATATTATATATATTATAGTTTATATTTTAAGAAAAAATTATGTATAAGAAACATACTTCAACACATAAGATTTTCATTTTGGTTAACTATGATAAAATAGTCTTGACCGGAAAAATAAAATAAAAGGCTTGATCGTGATCTTTTTTTTTTCTTCTGTTTTTATTTTTTATGTTGAAATTCAGGCGAGTTATTTGAACATGTTCCTCGCACAATGTCCAAAACACTAGAAACATAACCATTCAAGTATCAATTTTTATATACAGTTTGGAAAACGTAAAATTAAAAAATAAAAAAACGTGTTTAAAAGGTATATTTAGTCTTTAATAGAAATTGCATTATTGCTTAGAAAACATTTAGTTTAGTCAGGCCCATGACAACAATAATTATTGTGTATTTCTTCGAATTTTGGGGCACACCCCACACATTTAAATTTTAAATAATTTAAAAAAAAATATATATATATATATATATATTTTTTTGTGTGTGTGTGTGTGTGTGTGGTTTGAAAAATTTAGGTTCAAATTTTAAGTAAAAACAAAAATAGAGGAACTCTTTAATCACGTAATGATTTGAGGGGTAAATGCCCTTTTAAAGATGGAGGGGCACGACGGGACGCATAGAAAAAGGGTTTGCTGGTGACCCCCGGTTGAATTGGTTGTTAATGTTCCCCTCCCCGGGGCCCCCAAAAGGGCCCATGTTGGGTTTTTATGTAATTGAAGCTAAAAAGTTTTTATAGAGATGATGCCTCCTTCCCCATTTTACCAACAGGTTGGGGTTTTTTTTTTTTTATATATATATATATATATATATATATATATATATATGTGTGTGTGTGTGTGTGTGTATGCAAACATAAGTCTTTTTTTCTTCCGTGTTAATATAGTTTAATTTCAAGACTTTTAAAAATTTTTTTTAATATTTTCAATAGAAAAGTTGAAGATAAAAAGGATAGCAGTTAATAATTCAAATTAATAATTAAGACGTATTTAGAATTTTACTTAAAATTTCTTAAAGGAAATTTATTGTTGTAAATTATACAATTTTTTATATGTGAAACAAAATTATTTAATTTATTAGATACTGAAGACAAAATGCTAAAACTAGTTATATTTAATTTTGTATTTCGTTAAAATTGTTATATAAGATCGAAAATTTTGGAGCAGAATTATCAATAATAACTACAGAAACTTTGTCAGTGTAATAATACAATGCGTTTACTGAGATTTGCTTTTGTAAAATACTAATAATATCACTCAAAATCTATATTAAATAGCCTAACTTAATTTTAAAAGTAATTATTATGCATATTTTATCTAGGAAAAAAGATAAGTAAAATAAACTATTTAAGGGGACATGGTACGATTTAAGCAAAAATCTTTAATTAAAGGACTTTTAAATTTTTCGTTGCCCCTTGCGTATATATGTTAAACAGACTTTTTTGCCAGAATTTGTAAAAGTTTCCCTTTAATTTTAAGGTAGAAAATTAAAAAAGGAAGTGATTTAAAAATGCTACCCCCCTACAAAAATTTAGACATGCATGAAATTTGATTTTCAAGTACGGGGGAAACTATAAAAAAAAGTTGGTATGGGAGTTAAATGATTGGTATTCATACAATACTTCTTTTTTTGAATCTTTTTTTGAAAATTCCTTAAAAAATTTATAAATTCTGAGTTCAATTATTTTAAAAACAAATATTCCCCTTTTACAAAAATGCTTTCCCTTTTTTGTTACATGTCCCATTAGTAATAAAAAATTTCAAAAAATTTTCCCCAATAGACAAAAAGGTTTTTAAAATTTTTAAAGAAGAAAAAACCCTTTTTTTTATCTTTTTAGATAAGTATTTTAAAAAGTTTTGATTTGCTATAGAGATGTGAAAAAAAAATAAACGGGGCATCATTTTTTGTTTTTTTAATTTTTTAGAGTTTTCAATTTTTGTAGGTTATAGAAAAGTATAAAAAAATAATTTGGGGCAAAAAAAATAAAATTTGTTTTTTTGACCGTTTTTGGCCAATTGAATCAAAATTGTGCCCCTTTTATTTGTTGTTTTATTAAATTGGGTGTATTCTAAATACATATAATAGATAATAAGTAAAAGAATTAGGATCTGTGCGTAATCACAAATTCAACCAAAGAATGAAGCGAAATTTTATCTGCAACAATTTACTGAATTTTTACCCCATTCATATCTAGCTTAATATATTATTTCAAACTTTTAAATTTAAAAAAGGTAAATACCCTTATCAAAACCCCTTTTTTTTCCGTATAATTTGAATAATAATAAATGACCAATGTATATTTTAATTGTTTCTCCATCAAAGTTTTTTGGTAGATAAAAATATGTCACACACATAATTAAAAAAAAAAATTAATTTTTTATGTTTTAAATTTTGCTTTTTAAAAATTATAAAACGAAACTATATCTGCTTAAGACTACATAAAACTCTACAAATTTCAAAAATATCGGAAAAAAACTTGCTTTGCATTTTCTTAGGGCTCATAAGATTGGAAAGCTTGCAACCAATTTTCAAATCCGGTAACAAATTAGTTTTTAAGTTATTTGAAGTTTTCTGAGCATAGGATTTTGTTTTGGTTTAATTTTGAAGCATTTTTACCCACTTAAATTTAAGCCATTAAACATATTTTTCAGCACAATAACTTCTCTCAGTTAAGAAGTTATTGATTTCAATATTCATTACTAAAAGCATATCTGCTTGATTACGTTTTGAGTTTTTTGAGTTCCCATAGTTACTTAATTGAAATGGATTTCAAGGCGAATTGTTGATTTAAATAATAGTTTACGTAACTTCCAAATTTATTATTAATTTTTTTCTTGTTGAAAAAATTCCATGGCCAAAATGTACGCAGCTTTCTACTCAAAACAATATTTCGAAGAGGTGGAATACTACTGAAAATGATGTATCTAAAAATTGTATTCAATTGATACATCAATTGGATTCCAAATAGAAGTATTCTAATTTAAAGCATTGCAGATAAAACAATATCTGCATGAGGTACAAAACTACATTATAGTAAACATATTGCAGTACTATAATTTGGTATTTCAAAGTTGCGCAAAAAAAACAAACTTGCTAACCTGCCCCAATTTAAAACTGAAAAAAAATTACGTACAAACCTGGGGACTTTCGTTAAGTTAGTATCCTTATTATTTCCTACATAAATGCTTTGTGATTCCAAACTTTTGTGAAAAAATTAGGCTAAGATTAAGCTGAATAGTATGTCGCCGTAATGAATTGTACTACAATATTATGCAAAAATATATTTTGATATTTAATTAAAATAGTGTTTTAGTGTAGAATAAAAGTTGGAAAGTAACATATTTAAAAATTGAGCTTTACAGGCCTTTTTAGGTTTTCCTTTATGACTTAACAAACTAAATACGTTTTTCTCAGGCTTTTAATTTTGAAAGATGTTTTCTAATCTCGAAGGTTTCTTTTCTGTTTAAGATATAGTCATTAAATGTGTTTTGTATATACAACAAACGTATGTTCTATAAAAGTTAGCATATGGAAATTTTGGACTGAGATCTGTAGCTATTTTCCTTTTAAAAGAATTGCTAAATTTAATATTTTTTTTAAATTGGGTTTTTCCATGTTTACCTAGAACAATAATGATTAAAAATCAAAAAGAGAACAAATTTTCAAATTGTACAATCTTTTGATTGCAATAATCTCAGAAACACAAATCACTTAAAATGAGATTAATATTTTAAAAATTGATTATTTTGTAAAAAAAAATAACTTAAAATATTCCTAATTTTTTAAAAATTGTAAAATAATAACTGGTCAAACTGACTTTTTCTTTAAAAATCAACTTAATTTAATATAATATGTATAGAAAACGGGAATCTTTTTTTACTGTTACTGTCTCCAAATTTTTTTTTGAAAAAGGAAACTGTATATAGCCTTAAAGAAAGAAATTAATATCAAACTATATTTATATTTACAAAAGTGGCAAGATGACCGCAATCTAAAAGATTTCTATATATATATTTATGTTTTAATATTTTAAGAATAATAGCATAAATAGTTCTTTATAAGATATAATGTTTTTAAGTAAAAACATTTCTTTATAAATACAGTAATTACATTTTTCAAAATTTCTTTACTATGTTGTACAACTATAGTCTCATTTTATTACCAGCATAACACATATGTTTCGAAATAGTTTAAATAATTACATAATTATTTCCTATAAAATAAATTTCTATATTAAAGACTGAATTTCTTATGCATAAACTTACAAATTAGATAATAAAGTATAATGCAAATGATAAATTGATTTATTAATGTTTACATTTATCATTATATTTTCATTAAAAATATATCGTAATTCACTTTCAACGTACATAATTGCGCATTATTTTTAAGCTATAACTTAAAAGCTAGTATATTATATATAGTGACAAAATATGTATGACAAAAATTTTTAAACGAAAGAA
>BMAV01027117.1:0-18342 GCA_019973955.1 Trichonephila inaurata madagascariensis | reverse complement strand
TAAAAATAATTAAATGTTGAAAAAAAAAAGTTGATCCGTGGAATCAAACCCCCAACCGCCAGCATAGAAAGAGACGACTTACCAATCGTTTATAAACTCGTTGCGGAAAATTAAAATTTAATTGTATAAAAGCTAAGCATGAATTTCGGCCTGATTTCTCTGAATTGACTGGCCATTCGAGGGAATTTCCATTGGGGGTGAACACCCAAAAGAGTACTACTATTACACCAAGTCTCGATCCCAAATGAATTTTTTTTGTCCCCCCCCCTTGAAAGAAATTTTTCGAATTGGGAAATTTTTTTTTTTTCTTTTTTTTGTACATAAAAATATTTTTAAAAATTAGGTATTTCTAGAAAAATGTTATTTTTAGCTCAGTATATGCACAAGGAACCTGAATGTCAGTATAAAAAATTTGAATTCAAGTAGTGTAAAAGGTCATTGTCTTTTTTTTTTCTGTTATAAGTGCTAATGTAAAAAATAATACATTTAATTAAAAAAGGGTACCTTTCCCTTTAGCCGGCGTCAATCTCGCCAAGTGGGCTTTATTGGCGACAACACATAATATACAGATAAAAAATATTAATAAATATTAGTTCTCATTGGCTTTCATCTATTTTTTACGTAAGACGAAAAAGACGTTACTGATAGGAAAAGACCACAACTTGTTCTGAAAGCATGGTGGTAAAAGGTTACCAGTGGAAATATACCGTTTGGCGTCCGTTGTATCATTTTTGGCGACTTTATCGCCTCCGCCAGTTAAACGGAAAAGTACCGAAGAAACTAATGTTTTTTCATACATTTAAACTTAACGCATTTTTATTTTTATTTTTCACAGTTTGGGATTATTTTATTAAAGAGCATATATATGTGTATGTGGGTGATATACTTTTTGGAATCAGAAAAATATGCACTATTTTTTAAAACTAAAAACAAATTTTGAATATTTATCATGTACTGGTACCCTCAAGGACTTTCAGTAAAGCAGAAATTCTGAAACATCCATTATTATTATTATGCTTTACGCTTTTATTTACAGTACCTTCCATTCGTAATGTTGCCATTCAATGTTTAATTAATTACTATAGCAATTAAGGGACGAGAATGAAGCATATCTGTTTTTAATACGGAGGAAGTGAAAGTGAGGGGAGAGTAGGGATGACGATTCTTTCCTAAAAAGATCGATTTTTAAATCGATTCGAATCGTAACCTGATGAATCGATTCACCAAAAAACCGAGGTCTGAAAGATCGATTTCTAAAAATTCAACTTTTTTAATGTCTGCATTTACAATATAAATATAAGTCCACTTTATGAAAAACAAGAAAGATACCATAATAAACGATCTCTTATCAGTAAAAGCAGGGAATTTTTTTTAGTTCAGGAATTTCGACTATTGCAATTAATTTTATTACCACATCAAAGTATAAAGTATAAAAGAAGTCATTCATTTTCTAAATGTACTTGCTGTATCAAAAAATTTAGAAAATAGATAACATAGCTTATAGTTCCCAGTGCTTAGTATCTAAGCTTTTTAAAAACAACAGTCTTGTAAAAACTACTGGGGTCCGGGTTCCGCTCATACCAATCGAAAAAGGCTCTCACAAGGAAAGATGATCCCCCGATACTTATAATCATGGCTTAGTGCCCTGATGATAGGGTTTTTCCCCCCCTCCTTTTAGTAAAGTAAGGATCATACTTCAGGTGCACAATTGCCTGCGATAGTGTTTTTAAAATTTTTCGTTTGCCCCTTCCGGGGTTTTTTCAACTAATTTTAAATAATTTTTCTAAAAAAAACGAATGTCAATTTTTTGATGAAATATCGATTCACTGAATCGACATTCTATACGATTTAAAAATCGCTTTTTTTGGCCCGAGAAATCGATTCTTCGATTAATCGATCTCAGATTGCCATCCCTAGGGAAGAGTTATATTAACGCCACAACACGAGGGATATTGATGATGATCATCGTAATTTTGAGAATAAATCGGGTGACTTGGATGACATCCCAGCTGGTACCTCTCTCTCCAAATTACCACACCACGCCAAAGGAGTTTTTTGAGCTCGGCAGATTAACCGTGGGTCACTTTGGTGGGTGGCTTTTCCATTTTTTTCACTAACTTAGCATTTGGGGAAAAAAACTAGTAGAAATTATAACAATTAATATAGAGCACCCACGCTTTTTTCCCCAATGGCATTTAATTTCTCGTTAATCATTTTATTCTTATATTAAGAATTATTTTTTTACTTTTTAGTTCGATTCACTATAAGAGTGTTTTTTAATTTTTTTTAAACTATAGTTTATCATTCTTGAATTTTATGAAATAAATTCAACAAAAAGCATAAGCTTCAATATAAACAACATAGGATACTTTTGAACATCTCTAAATAAAATGTAATGAAGTACCTTTTTACTCTTTTATACTCTTTTTACGAATATCTTTCTATTCCATAAAAAGAAAATGTACTGTAAAAAATGTCATATATATATATATATATCCCTTCATTTCCTGTTTTATCCTAAATGACTTTCTTTAACGCCTGTCTTGCAAAACACCCATACTCAAAAAGATTTCCATAATCTTAATAAGGTATCTCTATACGGATAAAAAACATTATAACCTCCAGCTTTGCTCCTTTTGTAAGTCTGAAAGGATAAAGTATCTTGGGTATCTTAGTAAAAATGCTTTCCATCCAAAAGGTTCCGTAGAAAATCGTTAGTAACAACTCACTTTTTTGCAACAGTTCTGTCAGAAACAAAAGAAACTTCTTTCTTTCGAAGAATGAATGAAAAGATTTTTGCTTCAAATTCCATCTCCCCATGAACTGTTTGCATTTCCGTCTGCTTATATTTAATGAAAACAGAATGTCTGGTATCGTGTTATCTGAACATGACATAATGCCATGCTGTGTCAGAAAGGGTTATGTGATGTTTTATAAAATAGAATATATTTTGTTCGCATTAAAATGGTTTCGAAATAAATGTGTATTTTGCGACTTTTCCTCATAATGAACAACAACTTCATGGAATTAATTCACATATGATTCTTTGAAAAACTACTAAGCATACCACAAATATATTAAGCAAAACACAGAATTATTATCAAGCATATCACGAAAAAAAACGTTATTTTGAAAGTACTTCATTTCATCATTTTTAAGGGAAATGGAGGGATTTTCTTTAAAATACACACACATGTATATTTCTTGTAAATGAAAATCTACATTAGGTTGCAAACTTAAAGACAAACAGTGGTATTGACAGCACATTCAACATAACTTAAGGGGATACACCCATGTGATGGTTTCAAAAAATCAAAAAAAAAATTTTTTCATAAATTGCTTCTTAGCATGTTTAGAATACGGTGGCAAAGTGATTTTTTAAAATTCGAAGTCGTTATAAAGAAGCAGGTGGTAGAAGAGCAGCTGTTCGTAGTGCTGAGTTAAGATTTTCATTGTTTTAATCGAATTGAAACTTTAAACACGTTTATCTCAAAACTGTGTTTTCGAACTTTTTCTCCATTATATTTCAAGAACGGTTCGACCGAATAACTTCAAATTTATAGGGTAGACTCAGCACATATATACGCAGCAAATGAGCTACAATCATTTCAAAATTCGAAATTATTTCTATTTTTTATAGCAAAAACATAACAAAAACCCCATGAAATTCGAAACTTTTCTTCAGAAGTCTACCAAAAGTCCAATTTTTGATATTTTCAATTGATTGTAGTTCAATTCATGCATTTAAGTTTGTAGATTAAAAAGCAGTTAATTTTTTAAATTTCAGATAAGCCAATCAGCCGGAATCGTGGAAGAAGTGAACATCCATTTTTTCGAGGTGGGTGTGTTCAGAGTGCTATAGCTCACACGTGCTATTGGATATTTTTGACTGAACATTTATATATATACTCTTAAAACACATAAGTAAATGATAAAAAAAGACTTAAAGTTCTATCTTTTTAATGGTCGTCAAAAGAAATTCCCTAAATATGCTTAAAAAACAGGCCCTAACATGGGTGAACCCCCTTAATACAAAATTTAGCTAAAAAGATGTACACAAGGTGTTGTTGTAAAGCACTGTTTTATATGAAGTGCATATTGCTCTAATATAAGGCTCTTTTAAACAAAGCAACGAAATTTCAGTAAGGGGAGCGGAAACTTTGTAATGTGAAGTACTTTTCAAAATGTCGGACTCAGGAGGAAAAAAATTAGAACATACCGGAAACTGTTGAGGCAAATTGTTCCATTCCTCTTTCAGTGTACAGAGAGGATTTCTTATTTGTAGATGGAAATTGTCAAGCTGCAAAGCGTTTCCCCACAGCATTCCATACATTTTTCAATCAGATCAGAGAAACGTGCTGGTCAGGCTATTCGATGGATATCTTCTGCATCAAGACAATGTTGCTCAGCCCATGTGTGACGATAAGTCGCGTTTCCCTAAAAAAACGAAACTATATGTGTGTGTAAAATACTGACTTTAGAATTTATAGAAATTTACAACAAATTTGATTTCTTTTTGATACCTCTGATTTCCAGCCGTTTTGCATGATGTACTTGTAAGCTACATAATTATGAATACAATTATTTAGATTATTTTCATGATTCAGATTATGTTTATTCAGATTTGAAATGTTTTAGAAACAGTATTAATGGAGAAAATGATTTTTCAAGCATACTTAAACATTCTATTATGCGAATAGTTTCCTGAAAAGTGCAGGTTTTATTTGTTGTCATAAATAATTGTATTATCATATATTTTATTTAATAATATTAAAATTCTAATTTGTCCAAACGTGTTATATTTCACAATATTTCATTTTACACAACTGATTTGTATTCATTGAATACTTCAATACTAATATGCTTTTTAATTTAAAATCAAAGTGGATAATCATAAGAACTTTAAAGGTATCCGACTACGTTCGGAAAAGTGATTTTAAAAAAGCGCCTAATTGGATAATTTTCATGTTATTTAGTGTCACTCAGATTAGAATACATTTGCTTCTATTATAATAATATTTTGCCTGTATATAGCTCAGACCTCTCTACAGAGGCTCAACTAGAATTTTTGAAAAATTCACATTATTTTCAGAGATACCATCAATTGAAATAATTATCGGCGTTTTTTTCTTAAAATTGATACCCTCTGTTGTCATAAAATATGGATAAACCCACTTCTAAGTTTTATATTTCAAAAATTCTAGTTGAGCCTCTGTAGAGAGGTCTAAGCTAGATACAGGCAAAATATTATTGTAATAGAAGCAATTTTCACAAAAAGAGAACATTTTGAAAAAAGATTATTCTAAGTTAATTTTTTGCCAGAATATTGTATTTAAATAATTTTCTTGTCAAAATGTCCTTAAAACAATTTTATACATGTATTCTAATCTAAGTGACACTAAATATCATGAAAATTATCCATTTATGCGCTTTTGCAAAATCACGGTTCCGAACATAGTCGGATACCTTAACTTTACTTTGAAAAAATTCATACCGTTAAAGTAATAAAATTCAGAAATTTTGTACAGGCTCCCTTTTTGCCAAATAATTTGCTTCAAAAATAATAACTTCTATCAATAGTACTGCTTAAAAATAGCAAGAAAACACAATCCCCACAAATAATAAATCCAATTTATTTAATTCAATCAATAATATTTTCCAAATCATTCCTTTAAATCCAGTTTCAATCGATTCACGGTACACCACTCAAGAAATGCATTGTCATCCAATTTAGGTTTGACTTCGCTTAAAAATAATTTGTTCACATTACTTTCGAAAAAGTCCAATTAAGATTGGATGATTGAATGCACTTTAAGTGGACTTTGAGTGTAGGAGATATGAAAAAGCTGCATACTTCATTAAACACGATTGCTAATGCCTACTTCATCAAGTCAGGTGAGATGTTACTATTTGGAAAGAAGATAGTTCGTAAAAGATAAGAGTTTGGGGCATAAATTTTGACGAACAAATGTCTGAGAACCATTTCACCGTATAGTAATTTGAAACTAGTCAGTCGCATTGATAAGTTATCATCTTTTGAGAGTATATTTTAAAGAAGTGATTCTTATGCATTTTCAAGAATTACAGTGTGTGTGCGTGCATGTCTCTTTCTCTTGTTGAATGTATGCTAGTGCATATATCTCCTTCTCTGAGCGTGAGTATGTCTGTGTGTGCGTCTCTCTCTCTCTCTGTGCGTGTGCGTCTCTCTCTTTCTCTCTCTGTGCGTGTGTGCGAGTCTCTTTTTGTATGCATGTTAGTGTATATGTGTGTGTGCGAGTCTCTCACTCCCTGTGTGCTTGTCTGTGTGTGTGCTGTGCGGTTCCCTCTCTACCACGGCATGTGTACGAGTGTCTGTCTCTCTCTGCGTGTGCCTGTCTCTCTCTCTCTTTCTCTGCGTGTGCATGCGCCAGTCTCTCTCTGCATGTGCCTGTGGATCTCTCTCTCTATCTGTGTGTACGTGCGTCTCTCTCTCTCTCACTCTGTGGTGTGTGTGTGCGTGCGAGTGTGTGTGCATGCCTCTCTCTCGCTGTATGTGTGCGAGAGCGTGTTTCTCTGTGTACGTGTGCATGTCTGTGTGCAGCGTTTCTCTCTCTTTCTCTGAGTGGGTGTAATTACATTTGTTGTTTAAGCTTAGTGACACAGATAGCATTTTCGACTGTAAAATAATGTTTAATGAAAGCATTGAAAAGGCTCATCACATTAAAATTGTTATTATTTCAATATTTTCGGTTTCTCAATTATCTATCAAACAATTTGTATAAATCAGAACAATTGTTATTGGGAAAATCCAAGGATTTTAATATTTTAAGTCCTATTTATAAAATTGCTTGGTTTTTATTTTTTAAATCTAATTTTTTAATGTTTAAAATAAATATGTTGATAATTCTAGTATTTTTCTATAAATTTCACGTTGTAATATACAATAACTACATTTTTCTCTTTGACTCTTATTTTCAATAAACCGTTCTGTTAAACATGATATTCATATTTATTACTTTTATTTTGCTTGAGTTTCTTGCATTCTATTTTAAACGCATATGAAATTCAAAGAATTGTTGCTTGTGTGGCTTGAAAATACGAACGCTAGAACATAAAATCCCAGTAAAATTAAACAGTACTATTAACAACAGTAATAAAAGTTAAAAAACAATAAAAAAAATGCAAACTTATCATTTCAAAACTTATAAAAATTTTGCATTTAGGCTAAATGTTTCATAATAAATAACTATAAAAATATTTATGATGATTTTTCTTTTTGATAACTTTGAAGAATATTTTTGTTCGAAGAAATTTTCATTGACATTTCTCCGTTATTTATACATGATATCAACAAACTTATCTTTGTTTACCAAGATATTTTTTATTCCTTTACAATGGAATTTACAATGGTGCATTTTATGTACACAGTAATATAAAAAATTGGTCATCGACCTAGGAATGAAAGAAGTCGCGTTTTTTTTATTCTAAAGATGACGCCGGCTAGACATAATGGCTTTGACTTTATATAGATGTTTATTATATGTTGCTTATATTTTATAAACTTATATTCTTACTTGAATGCATACGAGTACTAGTTAATGAATTTATGTGTGTTATAGTTGCCATACTGTACAACTATATACCGGCATATAATATGCACTCTGAACACAAAAATTAGATTGAAATTTATAGGTGAGCGTTACACACGGAGCATAAAAACGATAGCTTTAAATATAAAGCGAGAAACATAAAAAAATAGTCTTCTAACTTCAGTCGACTCTCAATAATTCGAAGTTGGAGGAACTAATGAAAAATTTCGAGTTATAAGGAGTTCCAATTATCAAGAGGATAGAAAAAAAAACTCCAAAATACAAGAAGAGAATTTTTTTTTCTGACACATTTGAATTTTAAACTATGTTATAAAACAACAATTGTACATATGTATGTAAGGATAATTAAATTAGATTAAAAATTAAATTCCCTATCTAGCACTTCACTTTTATTCTTTCTCCTCACCTCTTCAAGTATCAAACTAATCATCCATTTATTTCTTCCGAACATATGGCCTAGCCAATAAACATGTCTAATTCCAGATCATTATATTTAATAGCCCTATGTGTCAGCATTAACTTTCAAGAGCACTCATGAACGCCACGATCGGTGTTTTAAGTGTTTAACCCACTTAAGATTTTTGGTGGCGTTCTTTTTTCTCTCTGCCTCTTGAGTCAGAAGAGATGTACTCATTCTAGAATAAAGACCTTTTTTAAAACTAAGTCTGTTTCTGACTCCAAAAACATGTCATGTATAAAATTATTTTAAAGTATTTTTTAAAAGTTCATATTATATAGTATAAATATTATACAGAATTTAAAAGTCCTGTATTTTTATTATTATTATTATTATTATTATTATTATTGTGAGAATACAGGAAATAAAATCATTTCCCACCAGTTTTCCTCAAACACCTTCCCTAACACCATTGATTCTTCAAGACACGATCCAGTCCAGTCCATGCCCTATTTGGTGCTACATGCTATAAATCACACAAATGAGCCATAAATCATCATGTCAGTATGACGTAAAATACACAGTCCTACACTCTCTTATTCACAATAGTGGACCATCCTTTCTGAACAAATGTGTAGCAAAACTACGTGTTAAACGAAAGATATGGACGTCTGACAACAGGTGCGGTCGGTCTGTTGTCCACTTGAAGAAGGAAAGCAATAAAAGTGTCTTTTCGCCTGAGGAACCGGAAATCACTAAGAAAAGAGCTATATAAGATAACTTCGGATTATCGCGCGCTGTAATTTATCGAGCCACGGATTTTACTTCGAAACACCGAGTGTACCAAAACGTATTGTTTTAGTTTAAAATATCAAGAGTTTTTCTAGGGACTGAGCATATATTTCGAATTAGTGAGAGGTCCCTATTACCGAAGGTTTGAATTAGCGAGAGTCGACTGTATATGAAAATACTGTTTAGTTTAAAGAAACGGCATACCTAGTGAACTCATAGTGTTGTAGTTCAAGAAATATACCACTTTTTCTAAAGTCTGGGATAATACCTAGAATAAATAACTTCCAAACATAAGAGCACTGCACACAAATACATTTCAGGTTCTTTCGTAAAAAAGAGGATGCTCGTTTCACGGCGAATATACCTATAAATTAAAAAAGTTAACTTGAAAGTATAGGTGAGCGTTATTCACAGGTGTGAGTTATACGCCGGATTTTACGGTACTTAATTTTACGACTGTGTTCCTAAATTGTAGTCCACTTGTCGCCATATTTTTCTAGTTTTGTTTATTTTCTGGCTGTGTTCCGCATTCTGTGTTCTGTTGTTATTAAAGAATTTATATAAGAAACCATGTTGTTGGGATCATTGTTCATTGTTAGAATAACGGTGGTTCTCTCTCCAGATACTTAAGAATCAGCAAAAATACTACAAACTGCATGAAAACTTATGTTAGGATTCGATAAATGTTATGCACTACACACCTTAATTTATAAAAAAGTACGCACGTAATAGAAGTGTTTATATTTTTATTTAAAAAAAACAAGGTATTAAAATTTTAAGACATACAAATAGTCCAAATGATTTTAAAAACTAAAATAGGATTTTATTCACGGTTACTTTCTTGACTTTCTCTAAAACCGCTCTTTTATTGTGACTGCAAGATAACTGCTATCACTAGAAATATCTTGCACTTCGGATGCTTCTTCTAATTGTTGAATTTGTCTAAGATCTTTTGAATAAAAATAGGTAAACCACTTATAGTTCCGATTTTAAATGTTTTTTAAACAATGAGAATTGAATCTGCATTTCCAAGATGAAGTTAACATTGATATGAAAATAATATGTAACCAATGAATTGAAAAGTTGTAAAAAGTTGCAAAAAAATTAATTTTCTTCGATTTTTAGTCAAAGATTGAATCAAAAAACTGAACATGAATATAACGTATAAAATATGATATCGATTATAACTGCCATGGCCGTATAAAAACGGAATATAAATTTAATTCTTATGTTAAATAAAAATTCTATGAAGATTCGTGTGAACAAAATTCGGAGAATATATTAATTATAAATATATTTTCAAACATAGCACATAAAGTCTGCGTCAAAAATTTAAACCTATCACTTCATCTTAACTATTCACTTTAATTTAAACACGCGTTTCATTTATGTGTGTGATACAAATTCTAGTTTTAAAAATTATGTTTAGCGCAATTGTGTTTTAAATGGTACTTGAAACTTAAAAATTAACATATGAACAAAAATTACTTTGAAAATTTTAAGCTCAGTAACTGTTTAACTTTAAAGAACGTTAAAAAAGTTCTCTATTGTTGAGGATGATCATTGAATGAGTTACTGTATTCAGATATTCCATCGATAAAATAACGCTCTAAATTGCTTCCAACAAGATTTTAATGGAGAAATTTTTCAATCGCCAGCTTCGAGTCCTTTACCTTTAAATGAGGAATATTGTTAGCTATTACAATAACGAGTATGAGAATACCCTTTCTGTTTCTGTCGGGCTACGGTCAGGACAAAGTGTTTTTTAGTTCAGATCTGATGCCATTTTTTGATATAAGCCTTTGGAACATTGTATTGAAAGTATGGATTAATGCAATGTCCTGTTGAAAAGGTACCTAAAAATTATTCGACAGGATGCAAATATTTGGCATTTTTATCTTTGATAGCTATCAGAGATTTAAAGGCCATTGATAAATGCTAGTAAGACGGTCTTCCACCAATCTTCCCACACATACCATTACAGTATCTTCACCATATTATCTTCTAAATACACTCAGGAACATTGAAAATAGCGACCCAAGAAGGAAGCTAAGTACAATCGCGAAACTTTGCAGATAAGTACAGCGTAATGTGTTATGCAAATGATCCAAGTTTTGTGCCAATACTCAAGCTCACACGCCGAGGTGGCGCTACAATCAGGAAGAGGGTGCTATATAAGCCAGCACAAATTCGAAGATTCATAAACTTGACGATTACCCGCCGATTGTAGGAAGACTTTGGTAAGCGAAACATGCCAGGTAAACATTCTAGAAGACATTTCTCACAGTTAAGCGAGTTTCAGAGAGGCCTGATCATCGAGATGAAAACTGCAGGCTGGTCGACGCGCCGTGTTGCTGGCCAGGTGAATCGTTCGGAGTGTTCCGTTAGAAATTGTTGGGAGCAGTGGACACGAGAAGGTACCCACGCGCGGAAAACCGGGTCTGGAGCGACCAGGAAGACCACGAGGAGAGAGGATGGAAGGATCGTGTGGCAAGCAATTGTGGACCCCACAGTGACTCGTTCAACGATACGAGCAGACGTAGGCGTAGCAATTGTTCCACAAACAATTTCCAGACACCTTGCAAAAGCAAATCTTAAATCCAAGCGCCCTTTCCGTGCACTCCCTTTAACACCGGAACATCGGCAACTGCGACTACAGTGGTGCCAAGCCTGATCAATGTGGAATGTCACAGATTGGCAAAAGGTTGTGTTTAGTGATGAATCCCGGTTTGTTTTGGGGACAGATGATAACCGTGTACGGGTGTGGAGGTCCCCTGGTGAGCGGTACAATTCCCCCCACACTGTTCTACGTCACACTGCCCGCACAGCTGGTGTAATGGTCTGGGGGGCATATCCTATGATAGCCGGTCCACTTTAATTGTGATGCGTGGTACCTTAACGGGCCAACGTTACGTTGATGATATTCTTCGACTCCATGCAAGACCTTTCCTAAATGGTCTGGGGCAATTTTCCAGCAAGATAATGCTCGTCCACATACAGCAAGAGTTGCTCAAGTCATTCTACGTCATTTTCAGACTCTTCCATGGCCTGGCCCGCTCTCCCGATTTGTCCCCTGTAGAGCACGTGTGGGATCAGCTAAAACGGCAGATGCCATCGTGTCACTCTGTACATGATTTATAGTTGGCTGTTCAAGATTTGTAGGCCCATCTGCCTCAGGACAACATAAGGTGTCTAATCAACTCAATGCCGGACCGTGTGGCGGCATGTATTACAGCTGGAGGTGGTCCAACGCGCTATTGAAGTTGCCCAGTATTTGTGTCGTTGCACACCTGTATTCGTTTAATTGTCTTGTTTTTGAGATCAAGTGAATCTCTCATCTGTGTCATTATGTGTATTAAATTTCATTTCAATCCGATGCTTTCTTCTTGGGTCGCTATTTTCAATGTTTCTGAGTGTATACTCCTTGATTATTTTCGGTGGTCGTGCCAACAGTATTGTTGTTGCTAATGCCACCACAATGCTAGATCGAGGCCTACAAAATTCATCATGGCAAAGGGCTAGTTTTTAAGCTTGTCTTTAACTGTAGCTTTTGGATACCATACAGGTGACAGTACGATTTGGTTCATTTCCACCCAAATTTGAGGATAGTCAAGGGCTTCCCATCTCTCTTCCTTTTCCACCAACCTCTTAAGAGGACTTGTGACTCGACGAATAGTTAGAGTGCCTCTGCCGTACAGGGACTATGTAGTTACAAACATCCATGCCTTCTCCGGGATTTAAACCCAGGTCAAATGGCCCAGCTTCACGTTCCATACCACTATACCCTATATTCGTCCCAATAGTAAACAGACACATCAGAGTAATCTATAAATTTCCTGTTTGTCATCACTGAACTCAACATTTAACCAATAATCACTGAATGACATTGTAACGGCTCTACCCGAGAATTTTCCACTAATCGTCTTGGGTAAAATTATTCTTTTTAACTGTAAGTTTTGTTAAAATGTTCCTCAAGAAAAGACGGGATTTAGTCAAATAAGTTCTTCTATTTAAGCCTTGGCATTTGTGTAAGCGATGATGGTCGGTAGTTGATAGTTGGAGATTAAAAGTGATTAAACTGCTAACAACATTTACGGCTGGAGGTCATACAGTTAAGCAAGATATTTACAGAGAATTGACGTGTAGGAGTCAAGAGTGCTCCAGAAGCAATTAAGTAAGTTTAACTATATGTTAGTAGAACACAAGCCCGTGCGATTGCTTTTACGGTTATTTATTAAGTGCCTTTCCTACCCTTTTACTTAGTTTCCTACCCTAAGTAAAAGTAATTAATAAAATTGTGTGTAAGACTTGCTATGGCTGTTCTTTGCTTAAACCCCTAAACACCAACAACCCCAGGTGGGGTGTTACAACATCAGCTGTTGATCGAGATCTCTGACGTTTTATTTTAAATTTAGTAATCGAGCAATTTTAATATTTCGGAAGTACCCCACTTCTAAAATCCTTATACGAATGGAGTTTATCGTTATTTACCCCAACTGAATTTTTAATTTGAGTCCGTCGCACCCGTGGCCTTCTTAAAAGATTTTCTTTCGAAATTGTGTTCACGAGACCAAACTTGATAAATTATTCGTTTTGATGTTCTCACTGCAGCTGCAATTTCAGCAATGAGCTTATGGTTTGCTTCCATACTCCAGGTATTTTACTTTCACCTGCTACGAGAATTCTTTCCACAGAGCTTGTATGAAAGAAATTCTATGCCGCTTTTCGCTAAATTTTTGACAGGGATATTTTTGTATTATTCTTAAGATCCACAGTATGGAAGTTAACTTAAACAGAATTTTGTCCACTATGATTTGAAGAATGCAATTATTCCCACACATCCTTATTCCTTGTAATAAATAGGAAAAAAGTGAATTTTCAAAGTTTTATTTTAAAATTGTGGATGTTCTTAAACTTTTGACATGCTCTGTATGTAAGTATGAATGCATGAAAATGTGCCTTCAGAAAGCATGTAAAATGTGATAGTCTACTTTTCCGTGAAAGTTATCTAAGTTTTTGCTTAAATTATAAAAAAGGCAAAAACTCTAATTATTTTTGTTTAAAATATTAGTAATGCGCACATTCTGAACAAAAACTTGTCAGTAAGACCAAAATTAATAAACTAGTTAACACATTCGGTTAAGTAAAACTCTATGTTTGATTGAATACTTCCTAATTAGTGCTCATTTCTTGTTTTACTAATTTATTAAGAAGTTTTTATTCCTCATATTTGCCCACACACTCATCAATCATCTAAAATTCAAATAATTTGGAATGGAATTCTTCTCATTATTTAATAAGAAATATAAGCATTACATCAACGAAAACTCATAAGTAACCTTTTAACTTAATGGATAATGTCAAATCAGTCCATTGTAACTAAATCACACGACAATTTTCAAATCCTTTGATATAATTCTTAGAGTTTATTAATATCTATTTCACTTACTTAGCCACCATTTGAGTATTTTACATTACAGTAAATAAGCATTCTAAGTAATTAAACAACTGGAAAAGAATGCTAATAAATAAATAAAGAATTTAAAACAATAAAAAATAACGAAGCATTGAAGAATTTGCTAATGATTGCATCATTAAAGCCTTCTATCCATTAGAAAATTATTCTCAATGTACTTTTTAGAAAATTTTGTTATTCAAAAAGTCATTCATCACTGAGTCAAATTCCTTTCGGAGTTCTTGAAATTATTTCTAAACTAAATTTCGAAGTAGTGTTTTGTCAAAATAATAATCAAATAATGTTTGTTCATCGACGAGGAATTTTCGACGAAGTCGTATTACATAATCATAGGTGCATTACCTTTAACTCGCACGCTTGATTCCAATTTCACTGTCAGAATTTTTGCCCGCCCGTTACTGCCCGCTTCGTAAACCCAAGGTTGTGGGTTCGATTCTGGCTGGAGTCGATGGATTTTCAGGAAGCAAAAATCGCAGACACATATGTCACATTATTATGAGGCATGTAAAAAATCTCTTGAGTATTAATTTGGCTCTGGAACTTTCGACAATATTTAGCATCTTAAGAGAGCTTGAATTGAATTATTTCAAGCGTCAAAATTCGGAAGCTAGCCACCACTAGATGGTTCAACCACTGCAATGGCTCTCACACAGGGGACTCACTGTGTCTGCAAAGGCTTGACTGCCAAAATGCAGCCCATTTAAAAAAAAAAAAAGTTTTTTTTTTAAATTTTAGAATTTATATTACATTAAATTTACTTTACATTTTTTATCTGATAAATTTTTCCTTGAAATGAACCACTATTTAAGATCTTAAATTTTAAACCGGATTAAAAATCACTTTAAAAAATAGAATTTTGCTATGAAAGTAAATACGTGTCAGAAAATTTGTTATTTTAAAAAAATAGTATTTATTAAAAACAGTATTAATAGTAAAAATGCATTATCACGGAATTTATGTTGATTTTTGTTTTTCAAATTATTTTTTAATAAAGATTTTATGAAAGTGGTTTAATGTATTATTGGTGCATATGTAAAAAGAACACTTAAAATACAATTTTTTAATGCTATACATATTAATAATGCGTTTTTCTTTCATCTGTCTAGTAAAATGTAAAATAATGGTAAATGTTTTTTCCATGCATAAAATAATTTAACTCGAACGCATTTACATTTCCTAATTATATCTAAATACTCAATTAAATATAAGTATTTGATTAAATTGTTACTATCAAAAAGTTATCTCGCCATTTTCTCTAGTATCTATTTTAATGCCTAGTGTACATTAAACCTGTATAGTACACACACACACATATATATACAAAATATCGCAATCTACTAAAATGAGTAACCGAAAACTTGAATTTAAAGTTTAAACACTATCACAAATTCCTATTTTTATAACCCCATAAATTTTTTAAGATATCAACCGGATTTCTTTTATCAGTAATAAAAACTTAATTTTTTTCTTTTACTTTCCATAAAGTCAACATAAATTTTATTGCTTGACAATATGTTCACTACATTATTAAATGACGCGGTAACATTGATAAGGATAAAAGTATTTCCATATTAAATATAGTAGTTTTTTTCTTAAACTTAAGATTCTTAGAACTCTTTTTAATCCTTGTTATCACTGGACATACAGAACAACAATTTGTCAATGCGTCAAACTATCAGTATCGACTTATTTTCATTTTTCGATAAGGAAATGTTTTCAATAAAAGCAATCGGAAAAGTTCTTAGTTAAGCTGCGACTATCCCATCCTGTCAAAAAAATAATTTAAATTTTAAATGTTTATACTTTTTTTTTATCATTAACATTTCATTTCAATTTTATTTATGTGTAAGTTAAAAGTTGATTTTCTAATGTAATTATAAATTTCTAAGAAAATTTTCTAATGTAATTTTTAAATTTATTTTGTTAAATTTTCAAAAATTATTACATGTGAATCTACTTTTGTAAGTACGAATCATTCATAAAGTACTAAAATATTTTTCCCGCGTAATATCTTTTTCAATTCTAATATTATTCTCATCTCCTATTTATATATATTGTTCAATTTTCAATCGTTAAAAAAATATATTCTATTCATCTATTCAAACTTGAAATACATTTTTTAAACTTGAAGTGGATGACACATGTTAATTTTTCAAACATTGATTAATTAATTAAATTAAAAATGAATAATAAAATTAAATAAAAATAATAGTCAACAGCAATATAGGATGGAAAATCGTTCGTTGTGTCCCCTGTAGAGTGAACAGAAGTTGGGGATTTAATCCCAAAAGGGCGAGGGTTTGAACACCTGGGGGTGACCTAATTTTGAAATGTGATTTTTTTCATTCCTACTATTCGGTACATCTTTCATTTATTTATTTGTTTATTTATTTATTTATCTTGACGGAATTTTCATCGTTACTTAAAAATTTATTTAAATGCTAAATTTAGCTGAAATTTTATATACATGATTCTTTTGGGTGACAATACAATAATTTAATTATAATTAATAAAAACTATTTTGATTAAACTAATTATTTAAGAATTACAAATACAGCCAAGTTGGGACTTAGCAACCATTTTGGACTTGTGTCCAAAACTTGAAAAGGTTTTTTTTCACGTCATTCAGTTGAACTGAAATTTCATATACACGATTGTTTGATGCCCAAAAAGATACTTTAAAAGATAATGAATAAAAATTAATTTCCACTTAATCTTGTGATTCTGTCATCAGTATATACATATTTATATTAATTGTATTTATTTGATAAAAAGTAACCAAAATGAAATTTTTCTTTGTTGACCTAAGTAGGAATTGAATATTACTTGTTTTTATATCAACTTCCTTTTTCTCCAAAAACTTCCTTCCTTCAAGAAAACGTATTTACTGATGCCACCACTCAGGGCAAATAAAACAAGCAAACAAACTAAAACATTGTACACTATTTACATACAATACAGATATTTGCTTTCCCATCCAACAAAAGATGAAAAGTAATAAAGTACCTGTAATAAAGCTCTAGACGTCTAGAGAAAAAAACAAAAAAGATCCAATTAAATGCAAAGCAATCCTATTTCGTTGACACAAATGCTAATGGAGATTGCGGCTGATGTGCTAGAGGTGCTTTCAAATATTTAGGATCAATACCAACTAATGGACACATATTGTGTTTGCTCTGGCGGGTTCGCTTACCTTCCTGTCAGAAAGGATACTCAAAGAGGAAAGAATGAATTTTATGGGGCTTGTAATAATCTGAGAAGATTTATTTTGCCTCTAGAGTTTTAACCTTATCATTTACCTCTTAATGAGAATGTAGAAAATGTCTTCGGTTGCGAAAAGAAAATATATTACTCAAATGGTTTAATCTATTATAAAGTTATTGCTCATTATATAAATCAAAGTATGAAATAGTTGCGATGTATATCTTCATTATCTTTAAATTTTTAAACTATTTATTGTTTCGAAAATGGCTCTTTTTTTTAATGGGCCTCAATAACAGAAGTCGGTAGTTACAAATTATACCATCAAACAATGTCGCCAAGTTGGAAGATTTCGCCAATTCAAAAAATGTCGCCAAATGTTGTCATTATTATCATTGTATTCGAACATGCACAAGAACGGTTTTTCCACAAGTGACTGCATATCACAGCTTGGCGATTTCTTTTAATTTGGCGAAATTGGTCGGCGATATATTAAGTACCCAGAAATCTTAGGAATTAGGGTCTCCAAAGTAAAATAAAATTTATTCAAAAGAAAATAATTATATGCATATCTTATTGGTTATTTTAATACAACTAGTGAGCCAAAACATAAATGAAAGATAAGTTAAGATTCAAGAAATTTGCTTCAAAAAATGTTTTATTTTTCTTTTATTTATTTTTTTTCCCTCTAATGGACTGCAGATTGGTGTTTGACCGTTGCACACACAGTACATTTCCCAGAAGCTTATATCTCTTTTTAGTGCGACACCATATAGGCGGATACCAATCGCCACAGGTAATTTTGAAGTCCAGTTTCCTCCTTAGAGGGAGACACCTGAGCTCTGATAATTCGAGCTTGTACTAGGATTTAATTTTCCCGAGAGCAC
>BMAV01027116.1:0-28810 GCA_019973955.1 Trichonephila inaurata madagascariensis | reverse complement strand
TTTCCTCGGGACGTTTTGCTTTTGTTTCCCAACCGGGACCAAGGTCCTCGTGCATGTCCTTTCGAGGAGTCTCTCTCGAAACGTAGGGGAAATGTATTCTAGAAAACCCTTCTCCTCTACTTCCTCAGGCAGTAACACTATTCCCTCTTTGTCACTGACGTCATCAACTGGTTTCGGAATAATGTTCGCTACAAACTCCTCCTTCCTCTAGAGAGAATTTTTTCAGATAAAGGAAAAGTTCTGTTCTTTGAAGATCAACTAAAATCATTTCAAGTGTCAACAGGAGATATCACTGAAAGTTTTAAATAACACTACCATTCTTTTTCTTCATGAAAATGAGAAATTCCCAAGTTTAAGTTCTTATCTATGACATTTCGTGAAAACGACCTTAAGTGTATCCCTGTATTAACTTATACCTTTCTTTCCTAGGATACGATCCGAAGAATACACCTCATCAACACATACAGGTACTCATATGGATGCCCCATCTCACTTTATCAAGGATGGAATCAACATCGATCAAATACCTATCACTCAGTTCGTTGCACCAGCAGCTGTCATCGATATCACCGAAAAAGCTTCTCAGAATCCGGATTCAGAGGCTACTATCGATGATCTCACCCACTGGGAATCCATTACCGGTCACAGCTTAAACGGTAAGATCCTACTTTTCAAATCGGGTTGGGGATCCAAGTACTACAACTCAACAGCATATCTTGGAACTTCAGATGATGGCGTAACTAACATGGTCTATCCGGGAATATCTCCCGAAGCAGCTCAGTGGTTGGTAGACAACCGAAATATTAAAGGCGTGGGAGTGGATACTTTGTCCTTCGATAAGGGCACGTCGCAAGATTTCGGAAGTCATCAGATCTTACTAGGGCATGGAGTTTTCGGATTAGAAAATGTGGCCAACATGGAGGAAGTACCCATTCACGGAGCCATGCTCTACGTTTTACCCATGAAAATAGCTGGAGCCAGTGGAGCTCCAACTCGAGTCATTGCTACTTTTCCCGAAGTGATTTTTTAACTAACCTTTGTAAATTTCTAATGGTCTTAGGTATTTACGTTAAGTGCCTATTTGAGTGTTAGTTGATACAGAATGCAGTGTTAATTGATTGACTGTGTGTATATTGATAGTATTATTAATTTTATCTTACTTAATTTACTTATGATAAACTTTGGATGCAAACCCTATATATGTACATGTCATACAATTGCAATATATTTTTATGTTTGTTTTTCTCCCTTTAAAGCAGTGTTTCTCAAACTGTAGGGCGAGCCCCCTAGGGGGCGTGATAACCTTACAAGGGAGTGGGGTACGAGTATATCAAAAAGTCGAAAACAAAAGATTATTCTTAAAACATTTTTAATTTACTGATAGGAAGCAAAACAAAAAACATTCTGACATAATAAAATATAAAATATACATTTACATTTATAAATAATACACTTATAAATATATCAGTACTGCGCAACGTGTTCTATAATTAATTTAACAGTACTTAGTTAAGAACAAGTTTAATAATCACCAGTGACCCTATGGACATGTCATAAAACTATATACAAAATTTAATACTTATCTTAATAATTTGTACGGTTAATAATTTAATTCGTAATGTAGCTTTACTTCAAAGTATATTATTATTGATTTCAACACACTGTTATTGTATGGACGGTGGGAGAGGGGGGTGCGATCAAAATTTTGCTTGAAAACTGGGTCGCAGGTATAGATAGTTTGAGAAGCACTGCCTTAAAGCCAGAACATGGTATTTTATAATTTTTTCTTTGAGTTATTAAATGTATGCAATTTCAATAAAAATGAAAATGCAAAACTATTCAAATTGTTCCTAGTAAAAATAAATTGGTTGGAAAAGACAAATTTCTGTTTAGTTTTGTATGTTTTTAATTACATTCCTGTTTTTATAAAGATCTTTGATAACAAATCTGGCACACCTACATATCGAGAGTAAAATACAATTTTGTGTCATGTTAGTGGCTATTTATATTTATAATTCACAATTATACGTAATTTATTTTGTACTAAATAAAATTAACTAAATAAAAAATGCATTTTTTTATTCGAAATATTTTGAAACTATCATTTTAAAACACAATTTGCTTTTCATTCAGTTAGATTCACTTTCATACAAGAACTGTAATGCAAATATATTACAATGCAAAGACACTCAAATAAAACCAAAATTTCCTAAGTTATACATTTATTCACATAGTAAATATTCCTAATAATTTGTTATATAATTTTATTCTTAAATAATTTAGTATTAAAACAGGATAAACATGAATATGCTCTTTTATACCCTTACACAATAATACGTTACTTGAGGCCTATTTAAATTCAAATTAATATTGTTACTGTCTCATTTCTAATTTTTTACCTTAAATTTTATTTAATTCAATATTTTGAATTATATTATTTGATCTGATTCTATTATGCGTTGCATCTTAGATAAAAGAAAATATATTTAAAAGGATTAATTTAATAAAAGTAAATATTTAAAATTTTTTTTTTCAAAACAGTATTTTGACCTTAGTGTACAAACCCTTTAAATGTGGAATCACTACAGTATCTCTACTTTATCTGTCATATACTTTCACTTATATTTGAATTTTTTCTTTTTTAAATAATTATTCTTAGATTTAAAGTTTTAATAATAAAAATTTAAAGCGGGTTTTTTTGATATCAGGGGGAAAAGTCCCAAAGGGTTGTTGTTTATTTGACAAATGGTTTTGCCCTTTAATATTTTGCAGTTTTGGAATTTTTTCGTATTTTTTTAATTGATATTCATTTTTAAATTTAAAACATTATGAAATTTTTATATTAAAAATTTGTAAAAAAAACAATTATTTTATCATATGTAATCATAATATTCGTTATTTATAACTGTTTTTTATTATATCTATTTATAAATGTTATTACATATTTATTTATAATTAAAATTTACTTTTTTTAAAATTATTCGAAATTTGGGTATTCTTATGTTTCATATTTATAATGTTAAAGGGGATTATTCTTTTAAAAAATACTATTAAATAATATTTATTATTATAAAAATTACTCATTAAATCAATATATGTATTGTAATAATTACTATTAAATTATAAGATTATTATATGCTGCATAATATTTTTAGTACATGTTACTTTTTATTATATTATATTGCTATTCATTATTTATTGATTGATCTAGGTTATTCTCAATCTCATCCTGTATTCTTCTTTTGAAATATATTTCAAAATAATTTTTAAATTATCTTCCTGACGATTTGATACCGCCCGCTATTTGGGTTCCATTCCCGCAAAAACAAGCGCTTGGCGTGATTCCTTTTTCCCCGCCAAGCTCTTGTCCCTGTATCAAACTACACTGGTGTGCAAAACTTAAGCAACAGGGGTTTTTTCCCTAACAAGAAAAATCATCTAGAGACGAAGTTCGAAATAGGGGGGTATTATGTACTTAAAAAGGGGACGGCATCGGTGGTGAAAAGGGAAAACCGCAAAGGATTTAATCAAACAAAAAAAAGCTTTTTGAACGCATAATATCTGACTCATGATTGTCATCCCCAGGAAGAACAACAAGCAGATGTTTCCCTTTTTGGGGATATCCCCCCCCATACTACAATGGTTCTTCGCACCGCCCGCATACTGAACCATCGGTGCAACATTTCTGAGGTAGGGGCCCCTTCCTCAACAACATCTGTTTGAGTTGTTGGTTGTTCTCCGGATGATGGCGGGGCCGTCTTCCCAGCATCCCCCCATGATGGGGTTTTTAAATCTGGGGAGCAAATGGCCAAACCCTTCGGTGAAACTTCACTTTCCCGCAGCTCCTCAAACAAAAGTGGATGTGGCTGTGCATTGTATCCATAAAAAGAAGTCTGGGCCAATGGCACCTCGGAGAAGACCCCATGGGAAGAAAATACCCCCCTAAAAAGCGTCCCCGGTTACAGACCCTCTGTCGAAAATGTGAAGCTCAGTTCGCCCGTTCAGCATAATACTTTCCCCAGACGAGAACTCAGGACACCGTAACGGTGTCTTTCCTTGATGTTACTGGGATAAAACCGGGTCCCGATCTCTCTCAAATCAAAACGCGTTGAGAATCGCTTCTGGCACTGAACCGACTCTCATCCGTAAAGAGGACTTACGACTCCATTGATCAGTTGTCAGTTTTTTGTGCTCTCTGGCCCACTGTAAACGGTAGCTTCGGTGGCCAACTTTTCAACAGGAGGCAGCGTTCAGGACGGCGGCAGGCGAACAGGACCCCTTTGTGAAGGCGTCTGGCACAATAAACCGCGACACTTGTCGACCCGTTGCTATTACAAGTTTCTGGAAGGCAATGGCGCTAGCTGACTGCTGTTGACCTCTTTTGCAGGATGATATATCCGGTCATCCCCTGCGGTTCAGTCGTCCTCGAGCCACCACCAACCTTTCTAACAGCTGTACCGCTGTATGGTTTGGAACGCTTTCAAGCCGGGCGAAACGACGCTTTTGCGATGATTCAACTGCGGCTACACTGGTGACAGTACACCCCTCTTCCAGCTTTCCACGTCCAGACCTTCCACGTGGCCAAAGTCATTCAGGTGATTTCTTCTAGCCATATTTTCACGAAGACACTGACTCGCACTGGCACTTGCAGCGGAAATATGTTGAATTGCGTCTCCGTCCTTCATTTTATTCTGTTGAGCAGCGCGCGCCAACATCACGCGTTTTCGTACGCTCACACATCGCTTCTGAAGTTTTTGTTTCCTGATATTTTGCATACGCATGACGTTTCTACTGACTTACGTGTTCACTGTGCCGAATCTCAGACCTCCTTTTTCTGCTGCAATTTCGCAGCTATCACTGCTAAATTTTACATTGTTGCTTAAGTTTTGCACACCGAATTAGCCAGTTCCAAAAAGTTTTATTTCAATGAATTCTTTTATTTGTCTATAAGAAATATTTTTTACAGAAATATTTTTAAATTATCTGACTGTTGATGCTAAAACTCTTTGCTTAGTTTCGTTACTGATCATTTAATTCCGGGATCTTTTACATTAAAAAAGCTCATTTTAAAACTTTTATAATTATCTTTCTGTAATTTTTTTTCTTCTGTTTTGATGTATATCTTTTGGCTTTACTTTTATGTATTTGGAAAGATAAGAACTTTTTAAAAATAATAATTTTGAATTATTCACCGACAAATGAAATCCTAATTTTTCGTCTTATTACAAATCGCTCATTTTGAAAATCCTATGTTAAATATCATCAGTAATATAAGACATTTTTCTTATTCTTCTCAGAACGGTCTGTATTCCGACGACTGTCTGGACATTGCCGACGTGGTACTTAGGACCTTTTGTCCAAATTGAAAATAAAGTTTCATTTCCATAAACACAACCAACTTTATTCAAAAAATTTGTTTCAGAAACAAGGACTATTTTTTATGTTTTTCAACTACTCATAATTATAATATTAACTTCTAATTGCTACAATCATATTGATTTTATCAAAATTAAGGCCAGAATATATTATTGATTACCGAGTTCTTTTATTAAAAAACAAGTAATATAAAAAAAAAAATTGAAGTCAATTCCTACTTTGGTGGCACTATCTATTGCAACTTGTTTTTACTTCGTCAGAAATAACACAGAATAAATTTAAAATTAAAAAGTAAAATTTAATTAATGAATCTATATTAGAAAAAAACTGTATTAACATCAAGTGTCGTCCACTACAAGTTTTAAAAAATGTATCTGAACTTGAGAGGATCAATAAAAAGTATTTTATTAACAAATGAAAATTTGAATAAGATAGATATATAAATAAACAAATTAAAATAACTAATAGTAGGAACTGAAGGAATGAATTGTGAGAATGGGTTCACCTTTCAAAAAATGACCGTGAAATTAAAAAAACTTTGTGCTGTTGTTTACACTGTTTTTCCAGAACAAAATTGTATCTTTGATAAATAACTGGAAATAAATTACTCTACGATGTCTTTTATTTTCGACTTTTGTATCTTTATGATGTTTATGAAGATGTGGCCTTTATTTTTGTTTATGATGAATTAACTCTGAGGATTTATGACGATGTGTTCAACTTTTACTGTCATCTGTGACATATATACAATGTATATATACACAGAAATAATTTATACTAAATTGTTATAAGCCTAACATAATGCAAAATCATATTTAAGAATAAAACAAGACATTGTGGTTCAAAATAAAGTAACCACAGTAATATAATAGCAAATTCTTGGAGATTAAGCCTAAGACTGGAGAATAGGGCTTGCAGACCCGGGATCCTGAAATCCCGGTTTTCCCTTCAAATCAAAATTTTCCGGGTTTGATTTTTTTTTTGTTTTTTTTTTTCACCCAACTTTTTCCTAAAATTTAAATTCTTGGAAGATTTATATAAAAACAGGGGTGGCCATATTTTTGGGTATCCGTGGTCTACTCCACTTTTAAAAAATCGAAGGGTCTACCAAGGGGGCAGAACAAAAATTAACGTAACATAGTACTTTTTTTATATATTTTTTTTTTGGAAACAAGAAAAAATGGTAAATTATCAAATTTTTTTAAAAAAACTTTAAAAATTTACAAAAAAAATTTTTCGACGAAAAAAATAAAAGGGTATTCATGCATAAAAAAATTTGGGCCACCCTTTTTTCCTTCGTTCAGTTAAAATTTTTGGATATAATCTAAGCACCCCACTTTGTAAAGTTTTTTTCTATTTAATTCCCCACTTTTAAAACGACAAATTCTTTTTTGTGTATTATTTTTCCCGGTTTTTTTGGGGGTTTTAAAGCGTAAATGTAAAATTTTTTTTTTTTTAAATAATTCATTAATTCATAGTCAAAAGTCAAAAAATTAAATTGTTAAAAATTCCGAGGTCATTATCGGGTTTTTTCGCGCGGACTACCTAAAATAACTTCGTGGCCCCCCCAAATTCGACCGCGGTTGACTCTTGGCCACCCTGATATAGAGTTTCCCCCCTTCTCAAATGAGCCCTTTTCGCAGCTTTTCATTTATTCCCCAGTCCCCAGTAGTAAAAAAAATTGTGACTCACATTTGTCTGATGTTTTTATACATATAATAAATTCTTTTCCGGATCATCAATCATGAATCATTTTTCTGAATTATCATGTTAAGTCAATGCAAAAAGGGGTGTTTTTGGGGGGTTTTTTCCCCCTTTTTTTTTTTATATCAGAGATAACTTTAAAAAAAATTTTATTTTTTTTTAATTTTAAATATATTCTCAATTTTTTTTTTAAAATTTACAATTTTTTTTTTAATTTTTATTTTATAGGCCATCTTATTGGGTTTTTTAAAAAAAACCCAATTTTTTTTTTTCCATTTTCTAGAACAAAAATAATGTTTTAAAAAAAGAAAAATGCCCGCTTTACATTTAAAATGTCCTTTAAAAGTTTTTTTCCCAAAGGGGTTTTTGGCCCAAAAGGGGGCAGCGATTGCCAAAAGGGTTTTTTTAAAAAATT
Source organism: Trichonephila inaurata madagascariensis (assembly GCA_019973955.1). Lineage (NCBI taxonomy): Eukaryota > Metazoa > Arthropoda > Arachnida > Araneae > Nephilidae > Trichonephila > Trichonephila inaurata. The sequence continues at coordinate 21,315 of BMAV01027116.1, read as the reverse complement.
TGTTGGGGGTTTTTTTTTTTGTTTTTTTAAAAAAAGTGTTTTTAAAGTTCAGATTTATCAAACACTGATTTATTACAAAATTTGCAGTTCTTTTATTGGGAAAATAATCACTGTGCTTTTTTAAACAATTTCGTATAATAACTTAAAATACAGTGCTCTAGGTTTTGTAAAATTAAAAAAATCTCTTATTTTAAGGTCATTTTTAAAAGGGAAAAGGGGAAAAAATTTAAAACATCAAAAATTGGAAAATTGAGAATTTTTTTCATTTACTATTTTTTCAGAGGGCCCCTTTATGTAATTTGTGTTTTAAACCCCTTTTAGTAGTAATAATTTATTTTTTTTCTTCCCCTTTTTTTTTTTTTTACTAAACAAATCAAAAAAAAAACCAAAAACCCCCATACCCCTTCATTTTAAAAAAAATTTTCGCAAACGTCGGGGTCCTCAACCTTTTTTTTTTGCCGGCCCGCTTACATATGTTAGCTATTTCACAAGAGCCGCATACATATGTTGGCTATTTCAAGCGGGCCACCACTTGAGGATAATTGGAAAGCTTTTAAGACCAAGATAACATAGAAAATTTTAAATTGTAGTTATTGATCAAAATATTAAAACTCTTATTTTGCTTTTTTTAATTATCATTGTTTGTATTTTTTTTTGTCACTAATTTTTTTTAAATTGGAAGCATTTAAGAATCACTCTTTCACAATTTCTGCATCAGCAAACGGTTTCATATGATTACCAATTATATAACAAATTTCATAGGGTGCCTTTGTTACCGCTGTGGCATTATCACTGACAAAACACTCTTTTGCTGTTGTAAAGATTATCCAAGAAAGCCTGTATGTCACTTCTTGAAAGAGATCTTCGAGGAAAAGTGTCATTGAATGTGTGAGTGATTTCTGTTTATTGGGATATTTTTTAAATACTATACACTTTAGTGAAAAATCAAACAATTACTGAACCATGCTTGTTTTTCACTACAAATAGTCAATTTCTCAATCGACTTGAAACAATCTATTTTCTTCGAATATTTTTCACTTGCAAGATAGGAAAGATAGTTAAAAATTAGTTCCGCTCTTAAAATGGTCGCTAATCAACTGTTTCTATTATCACTAATCAAAAAATATGTATATATCTATTCGCACCCATACAACATCGACAGCAAAAAGCAAAATTATTGTTGATTTTTAACAAAAAATTTCTCCCCAAATTTTCATGAAAAAATAATTTCTCAGGCAATGGGTCATGCCCGGGGGCGAACCATTTAAAAAAGTCCCCAGTGTGGGCCGCGGGTTTTGAATATCGATTTTTTAAGCTGTTATTCTTCTTCGAAATTTTTTTCCCAAATTTTTAAAAAGGTTTGTGAATTAACTCAGTTATAGGAAAGGGTTATATTTTCAATTTTTTCTTTTTTTTTTTCATCTACAGAGAAAAATTTTAAATAATATTATTTTTTTTATCTTTTTAAAAAGATTTTTCAAAATTAAAGGTGCATAAATATTAATATTTAAATTTTTAAAAAATATTTGGGAAAAAGGTTTTTTTTTTGGGGAAGCAAAAAAGACAGAACTTTTTGGACTTAAAATAAAACAATGTATTTTTTAAATTTTTATTTTTAATTTTGGGAAATTTTTTTTTTTGAGTTTTTTTTATTGGGGATTTAAATTTTTTAGTTTTGTTTTATGATTAATTTCAGTGTTTTTTATGTTAAAAAGGGAAAAAGTTTTTTTTTCTGTGGGATTTTGCATAAGTAGAAAATTTTTTTAAAATTAAAATTTTTGTAAAACCCTTTCCCCATCTTTTGTATGCGTTTTGTACAGGTATTTTGTGAGTTTTTTTTGAAAAAATTTTTCCCTTTAAAGACTTCACAATTTAAATTTTTTGAAAAAATTTACTTCCTTCAAATGTCTTACCATGCATTTTATCAATTCTAAATAAAAATCAAAAAAATACAGTGTTTCAATGAAAAAAAAGGGGCTTTTATTCTTTTTTAAAATTTTCAAAAAAGTTTTTTTTTAAAAATCTCAAACATACCCAAATTTTTTTAATTCAAATTTTAAATTTTTTAATGAATTCAAATTTTAGTATTTTTATTAAATTCATAAAAAAAAAACGTTCAAATTTTTATTTGTTTTTTTATGATGAATTAAGTTTTGTTTTGATTTGTTTCAATGCAAAATTTAAAATTTAAAACCCAAATTTTTTTTAATTATGTTTTCAGTTTTTTTTAAATGAAATTTTTTCCCACTCTAATGTGTTAGTATTTTTTCATAAAAAAATTTAGCCCCTAATCCCAAATTTGGATAATAAAATTGCTTCTCAAACTTTCAATTTTGGGGCCCCAAAACCATAATTTTCTTTTTACACCCCCCCCCTTTCCCTCTCCATACGAAAAAAAATTAATTCAATAATATTATACTTTGACACAAAAGGTACAAATCCGACTTTTTTTAAAATTGCCACTGGCGCAAAAAACTTTTGCTCAGACAAAAGCTTTAAATAGTCCCGGACGTATTTCGAAGGCTTTGGAAATGCAAAAAAAGGACCTAAAACCCCAGTGTTTAAAAAAGGATCAAATTCTATTTCAGGGAATTTCCTTATTTTTCCCTTTTTTCCCTCCCCCCAATACATCAAAAAAGCTCGTCTACGTGGAAAAACAGGGCTTGGGGCAATTTTTAATCAAGCAATGTGAAAGGGATTTTTATAAACCTTACAAATTACCCGGGAAAAAGTGTTTATTTTTGGGGTTAATTTTGCATATAATAAGCCTATGGGGTCACTGATAATTATTAAACTTGTTCTTAACTTAGTATTGTTAAAATTTTTATAAAAAAACATTGTGTTCACTAATTCACTTAAAGGGGATTATATCCGTGTAAATGTGTATTTCATTTTTTTTTTTGTAAAAATGTATTTTTTTTTTGTTTACTTTCAAAATAAATTAATTTTTTTTAAAAAAAACTTTTTTTTTTGAATTTTTTAATATGCTCGCGGAACCCTTTTGGGGAATTTTTAATGCCCCTTAGGGTGGGTGAATAAACGTCCCTGTTCAGCCACAAAGCGGCGACGGACCCCCGAAAATTTTGGGAAACCCTGGTCAAGTGACGTGGGGGCGACCACCCGGCACCCCCTCCTAACTACCACACCCCCAACGGGAGGGGCGTTTCGGGTCTCGACAGGTTTCCCCTGCATCGCTGCCCCCAAAGGCGGGTCTTTTATGGTACAGGGGGTCCCAACTCATGACATGCCTGCCATGGTCCGATCCCTTTAAACCCCTGGGCCCGCCCCCCCCGTGGGGGGGAGGGCCCCCCAGTTTGGAAAACCCGGGATAATGTAATTCCGACATCGAAAATATAGCACGGAATTGCAAACCCTACTGAAAAGTTAAACACTGCATCAAGCACAAGCTTTCACCTTTATTTGCTTATATATCTTAAATGAAATAAGGGAAAGGGAAAACAAGCACCCGGTTTTTTTTGTTCTTAAAAAATAAAAGGTAACAAAAATATGAAACTCATAAAAAAAAGCATGCTATTAGAAAAAGAATTTAAAAACTCTAAAATTAATTTGAAAAATTGATTCAGTAATAAACTAAATCGGCGAAAATAATAAACGAACTTACACAAGATGCCTTTCACAATAGAGTCAACAAAAAAGTATTTAATGATAAATTGGTTCAAAAATAAGTTAATAAAAGATCTGGTAAAAAAATTGCACATAGAAAATACGAAAACCATATAAACAAAGATTTTTTTTTTTTTTTGGGAAAAAAAAGAGACATATAACCGAAAAATAAAAGATTTACTAATTTCAAAAAATACCTAATAAATTAATTAATGAGGCCATCTATATGTATGATATAAAGCAGAATAATTACCGTAAAATCCGGCGTATAACTTGCACCTATACTTTCAAGCTTATTTTTTTTAAATTTTTTTGGAAATTTCCGCCCGTATAACAGGGCACCCCCTTTTTTACGAAGAAATTTTAATTATTGGGTATACATTGTTTTATTTTTAAAAGTCGTTTATTCGAGGTATTATATTCCAGATTTTTGAAAAAAATATTTTTCTTCTAGAACTACGATTTTTTTTAAATTATAAGGAATTTTCTTTTCCCTTTTTAAATAAACAGTATTTCGGTACATGTAGAAGAAAAAAAAAATTTTTATGCTAAATCTCTTTTTGTCTTTTTTAAAAGGGTTTTTTCCTTTTTTATACCCGGGTTTATAACGCGCATCCTTGGGTTTCCCGACCTTTTTTGTTTTAAAAATTGCGCGTTAAAAGCCGGGATTTTACGGTAGCAGAAAATATAATTCATTTATAAAGAGATACATATATATCAAATCATTTAAAATATATAAGAAAGAATTATTTTAACTCGTTCCGGATCATGATCACACATATATGTGATAACGCGTTTCTTCCTTCAGGACCCACTATATCGTATATCGTCGGTCTAATTATCAGACTGCATAAATAATTCCACAACGGAACTAAATTTTGATACGGGGTTACGCGCCGCGCCTTTTAAAGCGATTCCTTTTAAACGTGCCAAACAAAACACCGGCGAATTTAAAATCGAATTTCAAAACTGAATTTAAAACAATCGCCCCCAAATTTAAAAGGGGTTTTCCACGGGAAAAAACCCAAAAAAATTAACCCCTTTATATACGTTATCCCCATGGAAAACCCTTCCCGTACTACAAAAATAAAAATATGGAACCATATTGTAATGTTATCGTCCATCTTGGCGAACATAAAAAAATTGGGCGCGTAACACCCTATTTTCCCCAAAATTTGCACTCTAGAATGAGTTACGTATTCTGATAACTAGGCCACATATGGGGATTGCGTTTTCCTTTTGAGGTTCATGTTCACACGGTGTGATTTTTGTTTGGAACGTTTTTTTTTTAATTATTAAAAACACTAATTTGCGGTTTTTTTAAATCCTTTTTTTGAATAATGTTTACAAAACTTTGGGAACATAAACCCCAAAATTCAATATTAAAACTTTTGGCCGAGATTTTTTTAAAAAAATTAAATTCCGGGATATTTATGAATGTAAGCAACCGCACGTTTAGGCTTTTCGAGGGAATTGAACGTTTAAAGCTTCATGATTTATTGTGCTCTGAATCTCTGTTTTATTTTGACTAAGTTGAAAAGAGATGGAAAGCTTATTAATTTATTAGGCATCAGACATTCATAATAATAGTTTCAGTATTTATTTTATTTTTGGTTCGTATTCACAACAATAATTTTTATTCTCAAAAACATTTGAAAAGCAGATATTCATAGAACACAAACGCAATGACTCATTTTTAACAAAAAAGAATCGTTTGTTCTTACTGATTCATTTTTAATTCATTAAGAACAAACGCGCGCGCGCGCGATTCTTTTTCGTTGCTATGGCAACCAAAGTTGTCATAACCAGAGGTTGCGACAGTGGTGGTCCACGAGAAATTTTCGCTGGTCCTCCGAAAAATGTGTCTGGAATGTGCTTACTCTCATCATGTTATGTTTTAAGATGCATTGTGTGAAGCATATTCCAATTCATAACAATACGTAAAAAGTTATAAAAACACTACTTCATGGTAAATAAGTCATATTGCTGTAGCTACATTGTTACATGTAGATAATAGGTCGGTGTGCGGCTAAATTCAGGATCATAATTTAAGCATGCATCTAAAAGAAAGCGTCATTGACCTGTCCTCCGACGAAACTTTCAAATTTAAATTTCGTTCATCCTTATCAAGATCTCATTTTTGGCTTTCCATAAAAAGTGAATACCTTTTTCTTAATGAACATGCGATGAAAATTCTGATTCAATTCTTCACAACTTATTTATGTCAAAAGACCTTGAACAGCCATCAAAACACTTTAAGCTTGAAATAAATGCAGTTCTCCGTCTTGCAGTAAAAGCATTGGATCCAAATATCCATAATCTTATTTCAAGTAAGCATGAACATCCATCACACTAGGAATGTATAGTGTTAAAAGTTTGATATTCTCAAACCATTTTTTAATTGTTTTGTTTTTACAGTTTTTGTTTATTTTGTTTATTTTATTAGGATTTATATATATTAATAAAGCTTATATAATTTGGTTACAATTAATAGTTTCATTTTATTAACTAGGTACATTTTATGTGTTCTTAGATCACAATTTTTTTATAAATATATTTAACACTTAAAAAATCTTATTAGTGGTTCGCGGGATTTAAATTATGAATTTAGTGTTCCATGAGGTCACAGAAAGTTCGGGGACCACTGGTCATAACCATAAGAACAGAAAACGTAATATTTATGTGGTGCGCAGAAAGCTATAAGCAATATAAGGATTGTTCTATTTAAATAAAAATGTAAATGTGTGTGTTTGTTCAAAGCCGCAAATCTCCGTAAGTACTGGATCATTTCCTCTGAAATTTTGACATAACGTTGCATTTGAATCCGGACTGGTTTTTATGTAATTATTTCTTAATCTTTCTAAATTTTTAAAAATTTAATTATTAAGTTATTTTGGGGTGTTATGACTTCATATGATGTCACGTCTCTTTGAATGCGAAAATTTATACTTTACACATTTTTTTTTCTGAATTATTACATATTTAAAGTATAGTTATGTTTACCAATTGGCATATATACCCCATTTTTAAATTTTTAATTTTTTTTGTTCTTTGATACGTAATTAGGATTATTTTTCGAATAAATCATTTTTTTTTAATAATTATTCTCTTGACAACTCAAATTTTGTTTTGCTGCTATGGCAACATTCGGATAGCATTATCGCGGAATGTATATGATTTTACTTACAAAGTACAACTTACTTTCTTGGCCGCCCATCCGGTATAGTGGTTAGTGACGCTGACTGCGGTGCCTTAGGGCCTGGGTTCGAATCCCGGTGAAGACATGGATGTTTGTGAATGTATAGTGCTTTCGCGACTTGGGAATACCCTAAATAGCCGTCGAGCCGCAAGTCTTCTGGTGAGTTTGGTGGAAAGGGAAGAGAGGTGGGAGGCCTTTGGCCACCCCCAGGGTGTTCTCCGTCTAAATCGGGGGGAACCGAGCAAAATAGTACTGTCGACTGTGCATGGTATTCAAAGCTAAGGCTAACGACAGGTATAAAATTCTAACCCTTAGCCGCGATGAATTTCGTGGGCCTTGATCTGATGTTACTGTCGATCAGGTGGCATAAGTAACAATAACACAATTTATTTGTTTCTTTATTAAGCGAAGATTATTCTTCTTACAAAAATCAAAACTTTTCGCACTGTGGTAAGGATAGTTCAATTCTTCCTACAATTAACGTTAATATTGTATTTCCACACACAATTTTCGCGTTATCTGCTTTAGATAGTACGAAATTAATGTTCAAAATATTTTTTTGCACCTCTCGATGTCTTAATTTGGTGAAATTAATTGACGGGATTTTTTTCTTATAAGTACGTTTTTTTTATTTGTTTTTGACAATTTTTTAAATTTTATTGGATGTTTCTCTGAAATACGAAAGACAAAATAAAGATTTTTCAATATATATTTTGTGTTTGTATGAAACTGTTTATATTGATTTAATCAAAATATTGAGCCTTATTTTGTTTTTAATATCTTTTAAGATTTAATTTTTATTTTATAAGTAGCTGTACCAAGCCACATGTTGCTGTGGCTCAGTCGTTAAAAAAACTGGTGCACCCCAAAGGGTTTTCCAGAGGTTACAAAAGAAATAGTAATACACAAGAATTCAAACAAATAATAGAAAGGGTACTTACGTATTTTCAACATCGCCAACTCTATTATAACTCGCCAAGTTGGCAATTCCGATTTCCTATGTGTCGTATGCTTTGAATTAACAACCGGTGCTTCGCTTCCCTATATCGTTGGGTGGATGACCAGAGTGCCTAGCTCCGTCGAGCTTTAACCACTCATCATTAGGATTTTGAGTGACTATAATGTTATGACTCTTGCCCTTTTTAAATAATTATACTTAATAAGTAAAATGTGCTTATAGGAGAGTAATAAAAATAAAAATTAATAGAATGTGCATTAGGTGCTAGAAAAATCGCTTCAAAACACCGAAAATAAGCTTAGATTTACATCAGTGGGTAGGTGGGTGGGGCGAAGCCTGATCAATGGGATGCAGCTTAGAAGTAAATCGTTGAAAAAGGAAAGAAATAACATTGACTGATTTAAAATCAGAAAAACTGCTTTTTTAAAAGCTTTGAAGGTAATGATTTTATTTACAATGATATTAAAGGTTAAATAAATTTTGGTACACAGATGTAATGCATACATAGAGAGCGGACATCAATGGCTGACTAGTTGCCGGGAAAAATGTAAACAGAACACAATAAACGTTACATCAAAGGTTGAGTAGTTTTTATCCTTCTCCGTAGTGCGAATATTGTTTTGTAATATGTCGCCACAATCTCCCCAAGTGAAATACTGTAACAAAAATGTATCTCCCTGGTAAACGAAATTGACGTCCATCTCTTGTCGTTCTGGTTGAAGTAGGAATGGGCAATGGAGCAAATCTGATCTTTTTCTCTGGCATTTCTGCAGGTTTTAGGTGTATTTTCTCCAATGCTGGATTCAATGTTACTTTCTGAAGAATTACGGAAAAACATGGTTTCAATCTGTTTATTGAAACATTAACATTTTACCTTTTGAAAAGTGTAAAAACTTTGTCAGATCGGTTGATAACCTTATAGGGTCCATGATATGGTGGTTGCAGGCTCCGACGAACACTGTCAGTGCGGACGAACACATGAGAACAATCTTTGAGGTCTTTAAAAGATAAAAGGTTTCTGCTTGCTTGTGATATGAAAAGGAACTGGCTTGAAATCTTTGATGTTTGCTTAAGTGTTTGGAAGAATTCAAATGAGGTTGGCAGGGTGTCTTCAAAGAAATCGCATGGTAAACGAATCTTTCACCATAAGTAATGCTGCTGGTGTAGCTTGAAATCATCAGCCAAAAATTGTTCTCAATCCAAGCAATATTATGGGAAGTGATCACGTCAGGGTCACTAATGCAGGTAATGATTTTATTTACAATGATATTAAAGGTTAAATGAATTTTAGTACACAGATGTAATGCATACATAGAAAGCGGACATCAATGGCTGACTAGTTTCCGGGGAAAATGTAAACAGAACACAATAAACGTTACATCAAAAGTTGCGTAGTTTTTATCCTTCTCCGTAGAGCGAATATTGTTTTTATAATATGTCGCCACAGCTTATAAAAATAAAATACATTTAGAAAAATTAAAAAGGAAAATGAAAGATAAATTAAACCAGGAAAAATAAAGCAATTTTGGAAAAAGGGAGCTCCATGGAATCGAACCCGGAGCGAGTCTTTTGAAGTCAGCTACATTAACCACTATGCCATGGGGGCTTGTGGAAAGAGGTAAAGTAAGCTTTTAACATGGCTGAGAGGAGTGTGAAATGAATTCAAATAAAAATTTAATTGAAGAGAGGACCCAAAAGAATGTTCCTGGGTCTGTTAAAGTTAAGATCAGGAAGATATTTTTCAATGTCCAAGACCAAAGGGGTTTAAAAGAGTTATAAATTTTTTAAAAGGTTGCAAATTTTTTTGAAAAATTTGGTCTATTTTTATATTTTGCCGCAAATCGGGAGTTCATTATTCCTCGCGAACCCGTTTTTAACATTTGTCGAAGAAGGATATTTTTGAGAACCCTTAAAATTTTTAAATTGGTTTTTGGGTTTAGCGCCCGGGATTGGCGCGGCATGGGGTCAAGACTGGCCTGGGGTTTTTAGTGTGTGTTTTGGGTGTAGATAAGAATTTTATTTTCTGCTAAATTTACAGAGTTTCTCGAAAATAAAGGGGGTAGATTTTTAAAGACCGATTGTTTAAATTTATTTTTAGGGCACGTGAAAAGGTTGGCTTAAAGGTTTGGATTATTGGGATAACCCCCAGGTACTTTTGTATGTTGAGATCAGATATTGGAAATCATTGAAAGTTTTTGGGAAGTTCTTTAACGTTCGAAAAAAATATCTCTTCAGTTTTTGATGCATTTATAGCAATTTTCCACTCTTTTTTTACCACTTTTTCTAAGAGGGGCAATGTGGTTTTTGGGAGGTAATGCGCAATTAGTGGGGGTTTTTTGATTTTGTGTTAGAAATTTGTTTATCTGCATGATGCAGAGATTCGTATTGTCGTTTTGGGATATCGTTAACATAGATGTTAAATAAAGTGGGGGCCATCTTAGATTAGAGAGGGTATTGTTAATATTAACTGCAATGTTTCTGTTAGTTAGATAGGAGTTAATCAGAAGAACTAGTGGGGGAGGAAAGTCATTTTTGATAAGTTTGTAGAGGAGGCCAGTGTGCCAGACTCTGTCAAACGCTTTCTGGATGTCGAAGAAAACCGCACTAATGTGTTTTCTTCGTCTTTGACCGGTTTTAATATACTCGACTGTTCTGAGTAGTTGGTGCGATGTGGAGAGCTCATCTCGGAAGCCGTGATGCTCTGAAATGATTAAGTCGTTAGTAAAGATATGATTGTTAACCCCATTGGGTATTTATATTTCAACTATTTTTCAAGGATCGGTAAGAGAATTTTCCCATATAATGCCGAAAATTTGGGTTTGGATAATTCAAAAAATACCAAAAAAAGGGTATACAAATAAGAATTTTCAACAACAACATGTAAATCACATAAATATGTAAAAAAAGAATCACGAAGAAAAATAAAAGTGAATCATAAATATATATAAGAAATAATGGTACTTCCATGAATGGTGCTTGTTTTCGATTGCATCGGAATAGAGCTGTGTTGATTGATTTACGTTTGAAGTTAAATATTTCGTTAGTATTTTTATTTTTTCTCCTTCTGATTATTTCTGTTTTCCCCCTTTTTTAATGTTTTACACTTTTATATGTTTTAGTCTGAACTTTTTCTTTTTTGGGCAGTCCAACAGCCCTTTCATAAAAAAATAATGCCTTGCAGAAAAAACAAACTTAGGTTGCAATACTCGCAAAACAAAAAACGGGGCGACGACTAATTGCTTCTCAAACTGATGAAGAAAGGGCATCAGCGAAAAGGACAAAGCTGACAAAGTGGTTCAAATACGTACTGAGGAAGCTTTGGGAACAACGTGCAGTTGGGCTTAGAAAGCACATTCGTGAGTTTTGGAGCCCCATTGGGAAAAATCAGATGTGCTCCTTCCCCAACAAAAAAAGAACACACAAAAGGGTATAAATGGCTGAAAGATTAACAAGAAACAGCATGTCACCCAAAAACTACTTTGTGCCAAGCAACCACATACTTTCAAGCGCCTTGCATTCCGGTACAACCCAGCTGAGGATTATAGTTTGAATCGGCATTTTTATGGGCACAATGAGGAATGGGGCCCCGGGAAAGGGTCTGAAATTTAGCGGAGAAAAAAAAAAATGTGGGGTTTGGGGTTTCTGGAAAAAATTTAAAAACCCCCACACAACTTGACAAGCGCCAGAGCCATTAAAAACTTTGTTTTCTGGGTATACTGGGGGAAACAAAGCATTTCCTTCCTAAATTTGGAAATATAATTCATGTTTTCAAATTTACATCGTTTGGGGCCGAAAAATTTTAACAACACGTTTTATGCCAACTTCCAAAGTAAAAGGGCAAAATTTTCCATAAAGTTGGTTTTATTGCTTTCAACATAAATTTTACAAAATATTTTAAGGGGATGACAAGGATGAATTAAACGCTCATTTGTGAATTTTTACTGGCGTAAAAGGGATTGGCCAACTGCAAGAGCCCTTTGCGAAAACCATTTAGTGCGTTTGTTCGGGAAACAATCGACATGATGCCATCCGATACCCCACAAAATTTTTTTTAGTGCTAAAAAGAACGCCTGTTGGGAAAAAATGTAGAATATTTAATGCCCCAAAAAGTGAAAAGGGCAATTTTTATGATTGGCGATCAATTTCCCAAACCCAGAGATATTGTTTTTCATCGGAGAAATTAGCAATTAACATAAGTTGCAAGAACTCATAGATGTTACGATGCCATACAATATCTAATCATGTTTTGGAATGGTACTGATGGATATAATTTTAAAGTTAAGATGAGGTAAATACAGTGAGTGGAGAAGAAACAAACAAGAAATGCAGCGCAATGAACTATTATTCATACTGATTAATGGTACTAGAAAATGAAGAAAGTCATATTTTAAAATGCCGTCTCAAAGATTTCATCAATACATAGTACAATAGATAGGTATGCTAAAATTGAAACAGAGCGTTTGATATTTATCCGTTTGAATCAAACCAAGCTTCTCTCTGAAGAGTATGGTCATTTGCGAGAGGCAGTTGTCCATGATGGTAATTCAACTAACGTTGGAAGATTAACCATTTTGTGCCATCTTCATACACAGGCAGTCCACAACATATGCATGAGTATGCTCAAAATGCAATTGCATAGGTTCATCTCTATGGGTGTCCAGACCTGTTCATCAATGCAATCAGGCTTGAGATGATATCCAACAACTTATACTTCCTGGGCAATCGCCAGTAGATATGCATAACATCACAGCACGTGTTTTCAGGCAGAAGTTGGAACCGCTGATGGATTTTACAGTATAACACGGAGTGTTTTGGTCTGTTCGTTGCTGAATGTACTCAGTAGAATGTAGTAAGAGGTCAAAAAAGAGGATTTTCACATGCACATATACTAATCTGGCTTTGTAACAAAATAACTTTAAATGAAATTGACGATGTTATATGTACTGATATACCCAATGTCGACATCGATACAGCTTCGCATGAAGTAATGAAAAAAAATATAATACATGAACCTGGCAGCTCACAAAACCCAAAATTTAAATTTTCATGTATGATAGACTAAAAGCCCGAGATACCCTAGAGCTTTTTACCCAATACGGTCACAAGACGGGAGGATTTTGATGAGGGAGATTTTGTGAAGAGGTTACCAAAGGGGTCAGCAGTCTTAAACCCCCTCTATCGGTTTATTCGATGTTCATGGTGGGGCCCTTTGGGTTTGGGGAGGAGGAGGGACTTCAAAAGTGGAAAACCCAAATGGAGGGTGTTTTGTGGAGGTGGGCTTTGATTGGGGGTTTGGGGAAGTGGGGTTTTTTAAACTGCACAAAGCTTTGATTTTCAAAAAAAAAATTACAATTTTAGTTTATTATTTTAAAAAACAACTATTATAAAAAAAAAATCATTAGGGGGGAATTTTAAAAGGGTTAAAAAAATTATGAGATTAAATTTTTATCCATGGGAAAATTTCTCAAAGTAGGCGGGTTTTTTTCTTCGTCCGAATTTGCTTTTTTTAAATTTGGGGGGGGAAGATCGAGAATTTTGGGATTTTTTTTTACTAGGTTTAAAATACATTAAAAATTTCCCGGGGGCTTTACCCAATCAGAGGTATCATTTTCTTGGCAAAAAGGAATCCAGGGGGAATTTTTCTTTTTCTGTTATCATTTTTTTTTTTAAATTTTAAAGTGGGGGTTTGCCCGGGAATTTCTCCAAAACCGTTTAAAGGGAAAAAATTCCCTTCTTTAATCCATTTACTGGCAAATTTTTTTTTTTCTTTGGGACTGGAAATTGGGGGGCCCCTTTTCTGGTTTGTGGGAATTTGGGGACATTTTGTAAAACATGCCTTATGACCGTAGCCCCCAGTTAAAAATAAAAAGGGGGTTTTCCTGTTTTTTTTGTTTTGGGCAGTTTCTCTGGGTGCGCTTTACCCATTTTCAAAACACCCGGTTGATGTGGCAGTTCTGGCGTTGAAAAAAGTTATTACATTTGGGAAGCTTTTGGGTTATTCCCCCTTACGGGAAAACCATCAACTTTTCATTTGTAAGAAACCCCAATTTTTTGTTAAATTAAATTTTTTTGCTATTATTGGCGTTTCTCGGGAAAGTATTAGAAAATATGGAAGGGGTTTTTTTTCTTTTCGAGATAAGCTTTTTTAAGCAGCCCCAATTTTCAAAACCTTCTTCTACTAAAAACGTTTTTTTGATAAACTTCGATTTTGAAAACCGGGGGCCTTTTATTTTCAGCTTTTTTCCGGTTTGTCAGGTTTAGGTTAATTAATAGAATTCGAAATCCCCCCTCCGGGCCCAAGAAGTTAAAATTTTGATAATTTTCAAAATCATTTTGAAAATTTTTTAAATTTAAACACCGGGCAGTTCCCTTTTCGATTTTTTAAATTTTTTGAAAATTAATTTTTTGATCCCGGGGGGTTCTTTTTGATTTTAAGCATGACAGGTGGGGAAGTTTAGTCGAGGAAGTAAGCTGGAGAAGTTCATTATTGTTAATCAGGAGTGATGTTCGAATCCTGTTCTAAGTCCGAGAAATTTTTTTCCGTTTCTATGGGATCCTGGTTGGGTGACGGGGAAACGGCCGTCTTTTTGGGAAAGATAAACTCTTCCGTGGATTCCTTGCTTTTATTTTTGCGCTTTACATAACTTTTTTTTTTAACTTTACACTCGGTTTTTTCATCCGAAATGGGATCGTTAGGAATTAATTTTCTTCAACTATCAAGGTAGTGGGAATTTTATGCTCATTGCAATCAGTTCTAGTGCATGGGGAGAGTTTTAAGCTCACTTACCATTTCCTCCTTTTTCATAGCCAGGCTTGGGTGCTCATCCGTAGTTTTCCCGGAGAAAGAATTCCTGTGAGTAGGTGAATTTGCTAGGCTTTCATCGAGAAGTGATTTAGAAGGGCTGAGATACCAGTGACTGTATCTCTAAGCTTCGCAGGCAGCAATTTCGCTTTCAGTCGGCGAAAAGTCCAATTTTCCAGTACCACTCATGATCGTCGATCCAAACGCGGAGCTCAATCAATCGTGGTTTCCATACATCCTCTAACTACGGTCACAAGAATCGATGGATATCCTTTATACAGAAAAAGTTAAGCAGAAGAAAGTGGTAAATCAGAACCATAAAAATGCAAAACAATAGCATTAAAGTAGATAACCGGTGGAATGTTCCTTATTCGCCTTTACTATCAAAAATGTACAAGGTGCACATATAAAAGTGGAGTACTATAATTCCGTTAAATAAATTAAATACATTTGTAAGTATGTTAATAAAGGCAGCAACATGGCAGTTCTTGGTTTGCAACCAGAAACAAGTGATAGGAATGCAGTTATACATATCGATGGAGTCGCACACTATCAGGCTGGAAAATACATAAGCAGCATGAAGCTGAAAGGCGAATTCTTTCGTTTCTTACACGCGAACGAAGTCCTGCTGTTGTTCACTTAGCAGTACATCTAGAAAATGGACAATGTGTTTATTTCACATCTACAAATGTACAACAAATGGCCCTAAATCCACTAGCTACAACATTAACTGCTTTCTTCACGTTACGTCTAAATGACACATTTGCAAAAACACTGCTATATTCGAGTAGAAAATTATTTGAGCGACGCATAATTATCATCATTTTGTATTAGGATCTTAATAATAACAAATACCTATTGAGAATTAAATGAATTCTCAAAATTATAAATATGTATTATTGAGCAATTGAATGCCTTTTAGATAAAATTCGTAAGATTCTTGTTATTTTTATAATACTTTTAGAAATAATAAAATTTTTATTAGTTTTATTTATTATTTTGCACAAAAGGTGCTATATACACTCATGCACAAAAAAATTAGCGCACCAAAAAATAATTGCGGGATCGTAACGAAACTTAAATTAAGGTACATGTTGGGAAGATATGTAAATGATTAGAAATATGCAGCGTGATTGAGCATTACGTATAGCCGGTAAAGGGCGTTTAATGTCGTTCTCCGTGGAGTATAAATTAGGTAACCAAAGCTTGTTTGAGTGTGCTGAATCGTTTACAAAAGAAGAGCTGAAGTAGACATGCCATTACGCCGTTTTCGAAGACAATATGAGAAGCTGTCGCAGTTTGAGAAGGGGAGAATCATTGGCATGATGGAAGCTGGGTAATCAGCTAGGCAAATAGCTCGTCAATTAGAGCGTTCTGATTGTGTTGTAGGGAGTTGTTGGGACCAGTGGATCAGAGAGATGTCATTCACACGAAGACCAGGCTCAGAACGCCCTCGCCAGACCAGTCGTCGAGAAGACCGCAGCATGGTAAGAAATGCACACGTACAGCCAACTGCTTAATCGGCCGCCATCCAGGTACAAGTAGCGCCTTCACTAGGGGCCCCTGTGTCTTCTTGAACCATACGAAGGCTCCTGGCTAAACGGATATTTGGGATCGTGGCACCCATTACGTGTGCTGCCCTTGACGCCCACCCATCGACGCATCCATTTGAAGTTGTGCCACGCACTAGGAAACTGGAATGCAGTGGAATGGAGCCAGGTCATCTTTAGCGACGAATCCAGATTCAATCTCAGCAATGATGACAATCGTGTTCGTGTGTGGAGACCCCACGATGAACGCCTCAATTCTGCCTTTGCTTTACAGCGACATACCGCTCCCACAGCTGGTATGATGGTATGGGGTGCCATTGCCTACAATACACGGTCACCCCTAGTTTTGACCCGTGGCACCATGACAGCCCAGCAGTATGTCCATGACATCCTGAAACCACATGTGGTGCCACTTATGCAACGGCTCCCAGGAGCCAATTTTCAACAAGACAATGCTCGGCCTCACACGGCAAGGGTGTCACAAGACTGTCTCCGCACTGTTACTACCCTTCCTTGGCCTGCTCGATCCCCAGATTTGTCTGCAATCGAGCATATTTGGGATCATTTGGGACGATGAGTTGGGCATCCCACGAGTTTGAACGAACTAGAGGCAAGATTACAGCAAATATGAAACGAAATGTCTCAAGATGTCATACACAATTTGTATGCCTCAATGCCCGATCGTATCGCATCATGCATTCGCACTCTCTAGAGGGGTTCAACAGGGTATTAAATCCTCCGTTCTTTTGCCTTTTCCTCTGAAATAAATGATCCTTTACCCTTGATTTTCTAATCATTTACTTATATCAAAGTAGTCATTAAGTATATAAAATTTCGTTTTATTTTTACGACTTCTTGGTGCGCTAATTTTTTTTGTCCATGAATGTATGTTAAAAGTAAAGATAAAATAAATAAGATTTAACTTTAAATTTGACACAGTAAAATTTTTAACCTTAACTCCTTTATATTTGTATAAATTAATAAGTTTAATAATTTCTTTGAAAAATAAAAATGTGTTCGAAATTCTATAACATTCAGTACTAAAGTTTTTTGAAAAAGGTTCTAGAAGTGTAACAAAAAGCGAAATATCGCGGAGAAAAAAACTTTATTCACGTACTTTTTTTTCCAAAGTAAAAAATTAATGAATGTCGTCAGAGTATCTACGATTAGAGCAATTCTTATCATCTGATAAGGTCTTATCTATCTCTTGATTAAAGAGTTTATTCAAAAAATTTACAATTTATCGAATCGTGTGTTAAAACAAGAAATTTTTGAGCTCGGCAAAATACGTGCTGATACTGAGAGGGGAAGGGGAAACTTTCAAAGCATAAAGCTAGACACTTGAAGAAGCCCAATCAACGCCGGGTCATACAGCTAGTTTGAAGTTTAACCCTCTAAATTCAACATATTTTTAAATACTTTAGGCAGGACATGTTGCTATGCTTAAAAGAGATAATTGGTTAACTTAATTAATTGATTATTTAAAATTCAGCATTATGGACGATATCGAAACAACTAAACCCTAGAATTTTAATTACAGAGTATTTTTATAATTTCTAATTAAATTCATATAATTTTTTTAAAATACAACAAAACCATTAGCCAATTCTGTTTAAAATTCTGAAATTTAAGTTAGTCTTATCGTTAGTTTGTTCTGGAAATACAATAATATTTGTTTTTTTCACAATTCAAAGACAAATTATTTCCTCTTATAAATTAAAATTTGGACAGAATAATAATTAAATGATTGTGTTCTTTGTTTTTCTAATTAAAAACATCTTTCTTAAAAATTTCATTATGTATATAAATAAAAGAAATCAATTTTAATGAACGCAAAAGAACATGTAAAACTTTTTAATAAAATTATTTGCAGTCTGCGTATGAGACCGAAGAGTACTAGCATGTATAAATTAAGTTTATTTAAAAAAAAAAAGATTATTAATGTGAGAGTATAAATTTTCAATTTATCATGCTTTTATCAATACATCTGTAATATATCCCATAATTTTTTCAATTAATTTATCCTACTTCCTAACTTTTTTTTAAAAGATATTACAGTTCCGATATTACTACAGGTATGTATCTACGAAATTTTGTAAAAGAAATATAATCTATTGATGTACTTGAAACTAAGATTCGCAAATTTAAATTATTAATAAGATAGTTTAAGTTCTTCTTGGGTGAATTGAAAATTAAAAAAACAGATTGAAGGATAAAAATTTTTTAATGAGTTTTTCGAATTGAAAATTTTAAAAAAAAAGAAAGTTTTTGGGCACATCTCAGCTGAACAAAAAATCATTTTTTGTTAAATTTTAAGTCTGTGATTAAATAGCGATAAAAAAGGTTTTTTTTTTAAATTTCCCTACTATAGCTCGCATTTCTATATTTATTTATTTATATTTTTGTATTTTATTTATTTATCTTGGTGGAATTTTCAATCTTAAAAAATACATTTTAAAGTGCGAATTGATGAAATTTTTATACAAATTTTGTTTTAAATACAATATAATTTAATTATAAAAAAATTAATTGATCAAACTAATTATTAAAAAGAATTACAAATACGGGGCCTTTTGATTAGCGACATTTTGGCGACTTGTATCAAAACTTGAAAAGGTTTTTTTCTCACTTGTTAAAGTATCAGTTGACTTAAAATTAAAGACAATACGATATTTTTGAAAATTTAAAAAAAAGCTAATTACCACTTAATGTTGGATTCTGTCCTATGTATATACTATATTTTTATATTAATTGTAACTATTTAATAAAAAGTAGCTAAAATAATATTTTTTCTTTGTTGATCTAAGTGGGAAAATTGACTTAAAACTATTTTTTTATTACTTTGTTTTATCTATAACCCCCGAACCTCTTGGGTCGATTTTGAAAACTCCTTCCTTAGCTGATCTCTGCTCAGCAAAAGTAACACATTGTAACAAATTTTGTGTAATGAACGCTTAAAATAGTATTTATAATTTATATCTGGAAGTGTAATACGTTAATATTACTTTTTGTTGTATTTATTTTATGTTAAAATTGTTATCAGCCTCACACTCCCCCTGTTCAAGTTTTCGCAGTTCATGGCGCCTGGCGTAGACAAAACAAAATGCAAAGTTTTGCTTCACACATAAAAGATAGATATATGCTGTCGTGGGCTTTTTTGCAGATGGCCGAATTTTTCCCTACTTTCTTGACAATTATCGTTATATATATATTTTGGACACTTCACACAATATTTTTATACATTATAGCCTATGTGTTATTCTGATGTATAAGCTATATTATTGTAAAGTTTCATTAAAATCCATTGAGTTGTTTTTGCGTAAAAGAGTACCAAACATCCATACAAACTTTCACGTTTATAATATTAGTAAGGATTTATAAGCCAGCATTTTAAAAATAAATAAGCAAATCTGTCAACAAAATCGCAAAATGTTTTTTTTAACAAACACAATCCAAAGATTTTCTATTTTTTCAAATTTCTATATACTATTAGTTCACACTCTCCTTATATAAATTTATTTATATATATATAACTTAACTCAGTGGTCCAAGGCCTACTCGGTATAGGTGACCTTGAGGTGCATGAGAAGATGTTCCGATCAGGTGGTCAGTCTGAAACGAAACCCCCAGTGTTTAGTTCCCAAGCAAGCTTGGTACTCATTTATCGACCCACTGAAAGGATGAAGGGCTGAATAAACCTTGCCCAGCTCGGGGTTTGAACCTCGGACCTATGGTGTGGAAGCACGATAAACTACCACTCAGTCACTGGGCTGCATTTATATATATATCTTCAAATATTCAATCGTTAGTAAAATACTTTTTATTCATGCACTCCAGTTCAAACATATTTTTTTAAAAAACTTGTAGTAGATGACACATGATGTGTTTTAATACATTTTTTCAAATATTAATTCATTAATTTTTTTAATAAATGAATAAGTAGCAACAAAAACAATAGTCCAACAGCATATACGAAATGGAAAATCTCTCGTTGTGTCCATGTAGCGCAATGGATAGCACGTTGGACTTCTAATCCAATGGTCATGAGTTCGAATCCCACTTGGGATGGCCTAATTAATGAAAATAGGATTTCCTTTTACCGTACTATTTTATTGAATAATTAAATTTAATTAATGAATAAATATTAACAAACAAACAAAAAAAATAGTCCAACGCCATATATAGAAAATAAAATGGAAAATTGCAAGAGAAATCGCTTTCTATTTTGCCACTTAATATTTTGATTTGTCCTATGTACAAGTATATACATATTTATATTAATCGAAATGACCGAATAAAAAGTAACTAAAATAAAAATTTTCTTTGTTGACTTAAGTGGGTAAAAAAATTGACTTAATTTTTTTTTTTACATTGCTTGTTTTTTGAAACTCGTATAAACTTTTATTTAAAAAGAATTTCTGTAAGCTTCTGGTTTTAGAAATTTTAATAGCAAATTTCTATTCAAGATTTTTTTAAATAAAATTTAGCTTAATATTTTTACAAGATGATCTCCCAGTTTGTCATAAATCGGAGTATTCGTGGTAGTTTACAGGTTATGATCACGAACTCGTGGCCGGCGTACCACTGGTCCTTCTGGTGCCACTGAAGACCCCCCTCCCAAAGCGAGGGGTCTGGTGCATGTTGAATCCTTCGTAAGTCCAAGTCTTCCATTTGGCATGATGTGGTAGTATGCGGTTGTAGCTCACATGTGTCATCCTCGTCACTTGACTGAGGCTCAAAACTACGAGGTCCGTCTCCAGTACCTCTCATAAGGCTTTATAGTACGTCGTTAATAAACGCTCGCATCGAAATCGTTTGTAATACCATTTAGTTTTCTTAATATGCAGTTAAAAATAGAATAATTAATCTGTAATACAAGGTGTCCGGGCTTAAGGTATCCAAAAATTATGGCTTATTATTACGGAACTACCCAAATGGATGTAATAAACTGTTCATCCGTAGATTGGAAATCCCTCCAAGAGTTTTAGGGTCTAGTCCGATCGGCCACTCGTGTGAGCATTATTCGACAATCGCAGACGATAAACTTGTAACTCTGACTTCATTAAAAAAGATGTGGAAGCCACCCCGGGGTACTTTGTTAACAAATTTTTAAAACGGTCACGCGTGTACAGGACGTGTTGAACCGAAAGGAATGTTGTTACTGCTTTCCTAATAGACTTAT
>BMAV01027115.1:0-13290 GCA_019973955.1 Trichonephila inaurata madagascariensis | reverse complement strand
GCGTTCCGGGAGTTTGACCTTTGAGGGCCTTGCTTGAATAACTTTCGTCTTGATGGACTGACCGACGAAAAACTTTTAAAGAAAGTGCAGTGATCTCGCCGTTCCGCAAAACCGGTCCTACTCAAAACCGCCTGTCGCCCTCGGTCCTAAAACCCAAAGCGCTCATCCCCGGCCAAATGCGCCCCTGGAGGATGGGCCCAAACGAATATATTTTCGTGGATCTACTCGACGAGACCTTTCTAGAATCTGCAAAGGGTTCGAGTCTGGCCCTTCTGTTCTTAGCTCATAGACGATCCAAAATGCGCAATGAAGTTGAGGCGAAATTTTGTCAAAGTCCCCTACTTTGGAAACACTTTATTTGGAATAACTCTCGTGTTTATTAACTTATTCAGAAGTTTTGAAGAAAATGGAAAGCCCTTCGATTCCGCAGATTATGAGTGTCGTTCGTAAAAATCCGACAGTAAATTATTTTTTATCTGGGAAAAACGGGAAAAATTTTTCCTGAAAAGCTCATTATTTTCCTCTAATAACTTTTTTGAAAGTGAACGATCCTTTCTCCAAAAATAAAATGTCCCACCAAAAGGTAGATCTCGGATTCCTCGCAAAAGTGCATGACTTTTTTTAGAAAAAATATAGGTAACTTATTTTTTATTAATTTTCGAACGTTCCAAGTGCGGCCTTCGGAATCATATTTTTCTCTCGATAACTTTCGTTCTAATGGACCGAATTTCGAAACTCTAAAGAAAAGAAAGATCTCGTCGTTCCGCACCCGAAGGAGTCCTCTTTGAAAATCCGCCGTTTGTCGTTCTTTTTTTATTCCTCGGGAAAACCTAGTGTTTGGGCCCCTGGGCCGCGGGGCCCCTCGAAGAGGGGCTCCCCTGAACGAATATATATTCCGAAAGTACCTCGACGAGACCTTTCCGAATATGTGCGCTTCGTGTGAGTGGGCCCCGTAGCGAGCGAGTCGGGGACCCTGAAAGATAAAAGTTCGAGGGGCTGCCGCAGGCCCCTTCGACCGAGACCCAGCGAACCGAGCGGGTGTCTGACGCGATGGGCCGCGCCTCCCGGTATCGTTTCAGTGGCTGAAAACGACGGAGTTACGAGGGTCCTCGCCGAAGGGGGGGCCTTCGTTCCCGCCCCTCGAGACGGGGCCCGAAACTGTACGTTTTCGTGATGTACTGACGAGACCTTCCGAATACGTGTCTCTTCCTCGCGGATCGTCTCGGCGGTTCGCGGCGGACGCGCGGTTTCGCGAAACTGCTTCAAAGCCTCCCGGGTCCCGGACGGAGATTTCGATGTTTTCGGAATCCCCGCGACGAGACCTTTCCGAAAAATGTAAAGTTTTCGCGTGAGGGTCCTTGTTCCCGATTTATTCGAAAACAAACGATTTCCAGGTGAGTGGTCGATCAGGGGATTCCTTTTTACCTGTATCTCGAAATGGTCGGACGGGCGTACTTGTAGTCGTTGCTACCAGTACGGATGGAGCGGAAGAGGAAGCGACGGTGTACAGGTATCGAATCGACGTTTCCGTCGTCTCCGACTCGATTTCGCATTTAGGCTTTTAGGTTTCGGACTTTGAAAAATACCCGAATTTTTTTCGTTCCTTCTCGCCGAATCCCTTTGCACCCTACGACGGAAACGGACGAAAAATCGGACGATTCCGAAGAAAACCAAAGGGCTCCCCTCGACGACGACGGCTCTCTTTTTAAAAAATCGTTTCTAAAAAATCGGACGAAATTTTTCCATTTTTTCCCCCTAAAACACTTTTTTCTTCGAATCGCTTCGTGAAATAACGGGCTTCCCTTTCCCCTGAGTGTGTAACACCTGAAGGTAGATCTCTGATTCCTCGCAAAAGTACGTAAAGTTTTTTAAAAATAGACCGGTAATTTATTTTTTATGAATTTTCAAGGTTCCGGAATGCGTACGAAGGAGGCGAAGTTGTCAAAGTCCCTCAATTTAAACACTTTATTTGGAATAACTCCTTATATTAAGTTATTTAGAAACTCTTTTGGTGAAAATGAAAGCCTTTTCGATTACGCACGTTATGCGTGAGTGGTCATTTATAAAAATCCGACCGTAAGTTATTTTTTTGGGAAAAACGGAAAAATTTTTCCGAAAAGCTCATTTTTCTAATAACTTTGAAAAAGAACACACTGTTCTCCTAAGTAAAATGTCCCACCAAAAGGTAGATCTCTCGATCTCGCAAAAGTACACGACTTTTAAAAATAGACTGGTAATTTATTTTTTATGAATTTTCGAACGTTCCGGAAGTGCGGCCTTCGGAATCCTATTATTTTTCTCGATAACTTTGCCCCAACGAACCGATTTTCGAAAACTCTAAAGAAAAAGAAAGATCTCGTCGTTCCGCACGCGACGAGTCCTGTTTTTCGAAAATCCGTCGAGCCGTTCTTTTTATTCGGGAAAAACCTAGTTTTGGCCCCCTATTGCGGGCCCCCCTGGAGGAGGGGCCCGAACGAATATATTTTCGTGGATTCAATGGACGAGACCACATTCCGAATCTGTAGTTTTAGAGCGTGGCCCTTTCCTGTTCTTTTAATTATGGACGATCCAAAATGCGTACGAGGGAGGAACCGAAATTTTGTCAAAGTCCTCACTTTGGAAACACTTTATTTGCAATAACTCGTGTTTATTAACTTATTTAGAAACTCTTGAAGAAAAATGAAAGCCCTTCGATTCCGCACATTACGAGTGGTCATTTGTGAAAATCCGACCGTAAATTATTTTTATTCGGGAAAAAAGGGAAAATTTTTCCCGGAAAAGCCTATATTTTTCGAATAAATTTTGAAAGAACACACTGTTCCTCCAAAATGTCCCACCGAAAGGTAGACCTCTCGATTCCTCGCAAAAGTACGTATAGTTTTTAAAATCGACCGGTAATTTATTTTCTTATGAATTTTCGAACGTTCCGAAGTGCGGCCTCGGAATCATATTTTTTCTCGGGATAACTTTCGTTGTACGGACCGATTTACGAAAACCTAAAGAAAAAGAAAGATCCGTCGTTCCGCACCCGAAGAGTCCTCTCTTTGAAAATCCGTCGAGCCGTTCTTTTATTCGAAAACCTAGTTTTGGGCCCCTTGCCGTGGGCCCCTAGGAGGGGCCAACGAATATAGATTCCGAAAGTACTCGACGAGACCTTCCTGAATATGTGCTTTTTGTGAGGTGGCCCTATATGAGGAAATGAAGGACCCCAAAATCGAAGGAAAACTGATTGAAGGGCCGCAGCGGGGCCCCCTTTCGCCAGGACTTGGAAACCCAACAGTCGTCGCTTTCACTCGACCGGTCGTATCCGCGATATGAGTTTCGTGCGGAAACCTTCTGCAAACACGGCCCTGATAAAAGGGAATCGGGTTCCCTTAGAGACAGGGACTGAACGAATATATTTTCGTGATCTACTCGACGAGACCTTCCGAATATGTGTAAAGATTTTGAACGTGGCCCTTTCGGTTCGTGAGTTATCGACGATCAAAGATTCCTGCAACCTTGAACGTGTCTAAACATGCCCAAAAGTGTTTTCAACGTAAAAACATGTTTGAACATGCCCGAAACGAAACAATCGAAAACACTTTTTGAATAACTCCGGTTCTTATTTTACCTATTTTAAAAAAATTTTTGTACCGAAGAAAGCTCCTTATTCCGCAGCACATTTTGAGTGCGGTCACTTGAAAAAATCCGACCGTAAATAAATTTTTTATTCGAAAAACGGGAAAAAGTTTTCCCGAAAGCTCGCTGTTTTTTCTGAATAACTTTTGAAGGACCGCACTGCTTCTCGAAATTGTCCCACCCACAGGTAGATCTCTCGATTCCTCGCAAAAGTACATGACTTTTTTAGAAAAATACAGGTAAAGTTATTTTGTTATTAATTTTCGAATTTTCCGGAAGTGCGTCCTTCCGAAACATTTTTCTTCGATAACTTCGTTCTCGTGCACCTATCGACGGTAGAAACCTCTAAAGAAAAGAAAGATCTCCTCGTTCCGGCACGCGACGAGTTGTGTTTTTCGGAAAATCCGTCGGGCCCTTCTTTTTATTCGGAAAATCCTAGTGCTTGGGCCCCTCGGCCGTGGGGCCTCTATCGAAGAGTGGGCTCCTGAACGAATATATATTCTTGATCTCGACGAGACCTTCCATCATGTGCTTTTCGTGAGGGTGGCCCCCGTAGCGAAAGTGAGCTTCTTGTAGACCCCAAAATCGGAGGAAAACGCTTCCAATCGGAGGCCCCTTGGGCCCAGAGCCTGAAACTCCTACGGTCTCCCTCTCGACGCACGTACCCCCGACATGAGTTTCGTGCGGAAACTCCCGTAAACACGGGGCCCCGTATAAAAGGGACCCCCGGTTCACGGGGTCCCCTTCGAGACAGGGGCCCGAACGAATACATTTTCGTGATCTACTCGACGAGACCTTCCGAATCTGTAAAGTTTGGGAGGTGGCCCCTTCCGTTCTTAATTATGGGACGATCCAAAATGCGTACGAAGGAGGCGAATTTTGTCAAAAGTCCCCACTTTGAAACACTTTATTTGGAATAACTCCCTTTATATTAAGTTATTAGAAACTCTTTGAAGAAAATGAAAGCCCTTCTGATTGCGCATCGCTATGAGTGGTCGTCATTTATAAAATCCGACTGTAAATTATTTTTTATTCTGGGAAAACGGGAAAATTTTTTCCCGAAAAGCTCTTTTCATATTTTCCTAATAACTTTTTGAAAGAACGATCCCTTTCTCCAAAATGTCCCACCAAAAGGTAGATCTCTCGATTCCTCGCAAAAGTACATATAGTTTTTAAAAATAGACCGTAGTAATTTATTTTTATGAATTTCGAACGTTCCGAAGTGCGGCCTTCCGAAACAATATGTTTTCTCGATAACTTCCGTTCCGGTGCACCGATTTTCGAAAACCTGAAGAAAAAGAAAGATCTCGGGTTCTTCCGCACCCGAAGAGTCCTTCTCTTTTGAAAATCCGTCGATATGCGTTCTTTTTTATTCGAAAAAACTCTGCTCTTGGGCCCCCGGCCGTGTGGGGCCCCCATCGAAGAGGTGGGCTCCCGAACGAATATATATTTCTGAAAGTACTGACGAGACCTTCCGAATATGTGCTTTGTGTGAGGGTGGCCTCCATAGAGAGTGAGTCGGAGGCCCCCCAAAATCGGAGGAAAAACAGATTGAAGGGCCTGGCGGGGCCCCTTCGGCCAGGGCTTCGGAACTCCTACGGGTGTCTCCACTCTACGAGACGTATGCGCGGTATCGTTTGCGCGGAAACTCCCGCAAACACGAGAGTTACCGTGGTTGGGTCTCCTGGACCGGGCGCGACCGTTTGTGTAACGAAATACTCTTTTCGGAATAACTTTCGTTCCCCTGCACCTATTTACGAAATCTTTTAAACCGGAAAGGTCTTCTTCCGCACGTAAAGAGTCATATTTTGAAAAATCCGTCGAGCCGTTCTTTTATTCGGAAAACCTAGTTTTGGCCCTTTACTGCGTGGCCCCTGGAGGAGGGGCCCAACGAATATAGCGTGATCTACTCGACGAGACTATTCCGAATCTGTAAAGTTTTAGAGCGTGCCCCTTTCCTGTTCTTTTTAATTAATATCGACGATCCAAAATGCGTACGAAGGAGGCGCGAAATTTTGCCAAAGTCCCCACTTTGGAAACACTTTATTTGGAATAACTCCCTGTGTTTATTAACTTATTTAGAAACTCTTTAAAGAAATGAAAGCCCTTTCTGATTCCGGGTACATTACGAGTGGTCATTCGTAAAAATCCGACCGTAAATTATTTTTTATCTGGGGAAAAACGTGTGGCGCTCTTTTTCCCGGAAAAGCTCATTTTTTCGAATAACTTTTGAAAGAACACACTGTTCCTCCAAAATGTCCCACCGAAAGGTAGATCTCGATTCCTCGCAAAAGGCTATGTTTTAGAAAAATACAGGTAATTTATTTTTATGAATTTTCGAACGTTCCGGAAGTGTGCCTACCGAAACACATGTTTTCTCGATAACTTTCGTTCCGGTGCAACTGATTTTCGAAAACTCTAAAGAAAAAAGAAAGATCTCTGTCGTTCCGCACGTAAAGAGTCATATTTCTTGAAAATCCGTCGAGCCGTTCTTTTATTCGGGAAAACTCCAGTTTTTGGCCCCCTGATACGCGGCCTCTGAGGAGGGGCCCAAACGAATATATTGATCTACCTGACGAGACCTTCAGAATCTGCAAGTTTTGTGAGCGTGGCCCTTTTCCGTTCTTAATTCCGGACGAGGCCGAGCGGACTGAGGAGCGACGGTCCGACGAGGCCGATGGGACACCGAGGAGGGACGGTCCGGCTCGACTCTATCGATGAGAGTTGGAC
This sequence comes from Trichonephila inaurata madagascariensis, assembly GCA_019973955.1. Classification (NCBI taxonomy): domain Eukaryota; kingdom Metazoa; phylum Arthropoda; class Arachnida; order Araneae; family Nephilidae; genus Trichonephila; species Trichonephila inaurata. Next base: position 6,939 of record BMAV01027115.1, on the reverse strand, counting down.
TCCGGACCGAGCATTGTATTGACCGACGGAGAGGATTGGACCGAGGTTCCTGGCCCGAGGCGGGAGTGGGGAGTCGTCCGTCGGACTTAATTTGCATGGGGAGTGCGAGAGGTCCGACTGAGGAGCGACGGTCCGGGACGAGGCCGGGCGGACTGAGGAGGACGGTCCGGGGCCGAGGCCGAGGGACCGAGGAGGATTGGAGCGAGTCGAATTGGACCGACGGGAATTGGACTTGGTCGATGGGCTGACTCGACCGAGCATTGTATTGACCGGCGGAGAGATTGACCGAGAGGCGTCGGCCCGAGGTGGGCGGAGCCGACCGTCGCACTCCGCCGATGGGGGAACCCCCGGCCCTCACCGGCCGCGGGCCCCTGGAGTGAGGGGCCCAAACGAATATATTTTCGTGATCTACTCGACGAGACCTTTCCGAATCTGTGCAGTTTTAGAGCGTGGCCCTTCCGTTCTTTTTAATTATGGACGATCCAAAATGCGTACGAGGGAGGCGAAATTTGTCAAAGTCCCCACTTTGGAAATGACTTTTATTTGAATAACTCTCGTGTTTATTAACTTATTTAGAAACTCTTTAAAGAAAATGAAAAGCCCTTTCAATTCCGCACATTACGAGTGGTCATTCGTAAAAATCCGACCGTAAATCATTTTCAGTTTGGGAAAACGGGAAAAATTTTCCTGAAAAGCCTTCATATTTTTCGAATAACTTTGAAAGAACACACTGTTCCTCCAAAATGTCCCACCGAAAGGTAGATCTCGATTCCTCGCAAAATATAGTTTTTAGAAAATACAGGTAATTTATTTTTTATGAATTTTTCGAACGTTCCGAAGTGCGGCCGCTACCGAAACACACATGTTTCTCGATAACTTTCGTTCCGGTGCACCGATTTTCGAAAACTCTAAAGAAAAGAAAGATCTCGTTCCGCACGTAAAAAGAGTCATATTTTCTGAAAACTGTCGAGCCGTTCCTCCTTTTTTTTATTCGAAACCTAGTTTTGGCCCCCTCATTGGCCGCGGGCCCTGGAGTGAGGGGCCCAAACGAATATATTTCTGATCTACTCGGGATTGAGACCTTTCAGAATCTGCAAAGTTTTAGAGCGTGGCCCTTTCCTGTTCTTAATTATGGACGATCCAAATGCGTACGAGGGAGGCGAAATTTTGTCAAAGTTCCCCACTTTGGAAACACTTTCTTTATTTGAATTAACTCGTGTTTATTAACTTATTTAGACACTCTTTGAAGAAAATGAAAGCCCTTTTTGATTTCGCACATTATGAGTGGTCATTTATAAAAATCCGACCGTAAATTATTTTTTTATTCGGGAAAACGGGAAAAATTTTTTCCCGGAAAAGCTCATTTTTCTCGAATAACTTTTGAAAGAACACACTGTTCCTCCAAAATGTCCCACCGAAAGGTAGATCTCTGATTCCCAAAAGTACATAGTTTTTAGAAAATACAGGTAATTTATTTTTATGAATTTTCGAACGTTCCGAAGTGCGGCCTACCGAAACACATGTTTTCTCGATAACTTTCGTTCCGGTGCACCGATTTTCTCGAAAACTCTTGCAAAAGAAAAGAAAGATCTCGTCGTTCCGCACGTAAAGAGTCATATTTCTTGAAAACTGTCGAGCCGTTCTTTTTTATTCGGGAAACTAGTTTTTAAGCCCCCCTTGCCGGGGCCGCGGGCCCTCTGGAGTGAGGGGCCCAAACGAATATATATTTTCTTGATCTACTCGACGAGACCTTTCAGAATCTGTAAAGTTTTAGAGCGTGTGGCCTCTTTCCGTTCTTTAATTATGGACGATCCAAAATGCGTACGAGGGAGGCGAAATTTTGTCAAAGTCCCCACTTTGGAAACACTTTATTTGGAATAACTCTCGCGTTTATTAACTTATTTAGAAACTCTTTAAAGAAAAAATGAAAGCCCTTTTCAATTCCGCACATTACGAGTGCGGTCATTCGTAAAAATCCGACCGTAAATCATTTTTTTATCTGGGAAAACGGGAAAATTTTTTTCCCTGAAAAAGCCTAGGCTTTTCTCGAATAATCCTTTTGAAAGAACACACTGTTCCTCCAAAATGTCCCACCGAAGGTAGATCTCTCGATTCCTCGCAAAGTACATATAGTTTTAGAAAAATACAGGTAATTTATTTTTTATGAATTTTCGAACGTTCCGGAAGTGCGGCCTACCGAAACACACATGTTTTCTCGATAACTTTCGTTCCGGTGCACCGATTTTCGAAAACTCAAAAAGAAAAGAAAGATCTCTGTCGTTCGCACGTAAAGAGTCATATTTCTTGGAAAATCCAGTCGAGCCGTTCTTTTTATTCGAAAATCCTAGTTTTTGGCCCCCTATGGCCGCGGGGCCCCGCGAGGAGGGGCCCAAACGAATATATTTTCTTGATCTAATTGACGAGACCTTTCAGAATCTGCAGTTTAGAGCGTGGCCCTTTCCGTTCTTTTAATATGGACGATCCAAAAGTGTACGAGGGAGGCGAAATTTTGTCAAAGTCCCCACTTTGGAAACACTTTATTTGGAATAACTCTCGTGTTGACAACTTATTTAGACACTCTTGAAGAAAATGAAAGCCCTTTGATTCTCAGTAATATTATGAGTGGTCATTTATAAAACTGACCGTAAATTATTTTTTATTCGAAAATGGAAAATTTTTTCCCGAAAAGCTGATTTTCCTCTAATAACTTTTGAAAGAACGATCCTTTCTCCAGCAAAATGTCCCACTAAAAAGGTAGATCTCTGATTCCCAAAGTACATAAAGTTTTTAGAAAAATACAGGTAAGTTATTTTTTTACGAATTTTTTGAAGGTTCCGGGAGTTTGACCTTGAGAATTCGTGTTTTTTGAATAACTTTCGTTCTAATGGACCGATTTTCGAAAACTCTAAAGAAAAAGAAAGACCGTTCCGCACCCGAAGAGTCCTCTTCGAAAAATCCGTCGAGCCGTTCTTTTTTTATTCGGGAAAACCTAGTGTTTGGGCCCCTCGTCGCGTGGCTCTACCGGGGGCCCCTGAACGAATATCATATATATATTCCGGTAAAGTACTGACGAGACCTTTCCGAATATGTGCTTGTGTGACGGTGGCCTCCGGTAGCGAGTGAGTCGGAGGCCCCCCAAAATCGGAGTGAAAACAGATTGAAGGGCCCCAGCGGGGCCTCCCCTTCGGGCCAGGGCTTCGAAACTCCTTACGGGTGTCTCCACTCTACGGACGCATCCGCGGTATCGTTTGCGGAAACTCCCAAAACACGAGAGTTACCGTAAAGTCTCCTGACTGGCGCGACCGTTCGTGTAACGAAAAACTCTTTTCGGAATAACTTTCGTTCCCCTGCACCTATTTACAAAATCTTTAAAACCGGAAGGTCTTCTTTTTCCCGCAAATGCACGAGTCGTATTTTGAAAATCCGTCGAGCCGTTCTTTTTATTCGGGAAAAACTTAGTTTTTGACCCCCTAATGCGGCCTCTGGAGTGAGGGGCCAAAACGAATATATTTTCGTGATCTACTGACGAGACCTTTCAGAATCTGCAAAGTTTTAGAGCGTGGCCCTTCCGTTCTTAATTCGCGGACGATCCAAAAATGCGCACGAGGGAGGCGAAATTTTGTCAAAGTCCCCACTTGGAAACACTTTATTTGGAATAATCCCCTCGTGTTTATTAACTTATTTAGAAACTCTTTAAAGAAAAATGAAAAGCCCTTTCAATTCCGCACATACAGTGGTCATTCGTAAAAAATCCGGACCGTAAATCATTTTTTGAGTCTGGGAAAACGGAAAAATTTTTTCCCGGAGTCACTTTCGAATAACTTTTGAAAGAACACACTGTTCCTCCCAAAATGTCCCACCCAGGATCTCGATTCCTCGCAAAGTACATATAGTTTTTGTGAAAAATACAGGTAATTTATTTTTTTATGAATTTTCGAACGTTCCGAAGCAAGTGCGGCCTACCGGGAAACACATGTTTTCGATAACTTTCACCCTGGTGCACCGATTTTCGAAAACTCTAAAGAAAAGAAAGATCTCGTCGTTCCGCACGTAAAGAGTCAAGTATTTTGAAACTGTCGAGCCGTTCTTTTATTCGAAAAACCTAGTTTTGGCCCCTCATTTTCGCGGGCTCTGGAGGAGGGGCTCAAACGAATATATGTTTTTCTTGATCTACCTCGACGAGACCGACCTTCAGAATCTGCAAAGTTTTAGAGCGTGGCCCTTTCCGTTCTTAATTATGGACGATCCAAATGCGTACGAGGGAGGCAAATTTTGTCAAAGTCCCCACTTTGGAAACACTTTATTTGGAATAACTCTCGTGTTTATTAACTTATTTAGACACTCTTTGAAGATTATGAAAGCCCTTTTGATTTCGCACATTACGAGTTGTCATTTGTGAAAATCCGACCGTAACAGCTTTTTATTCGTGGGAAAATTTTTCCCGGAAAGCTGATTTTCCTCTAATAACTTTTGAAAGAACGATCCCTTTCTCCAAATGTCCCACCAAAAGGTGATCTCGATCTCCTCGCAAAAGTACATAAAGTTTTAGAAAAATGCTGCAAAGTTATTTTTACGAATTTTGAAGGTTCCGGGAAGCCGAACCTTGAGAATTGTGTTTTTGGAAATAACTTTCGTTCTAATGGACCCACCATTTTCGAAAACTCTAAAGAAAAGAAAGATCTCGTCGTTCCGCACCCGAAGAGTCCTCTTTCGAAAACCGCCTGAGCCGTTCTTTTTTATTCGAAACCTTTAGTGTTTGGGCCCCTCGCCGCCTTACCGGGGCCCCTGAGTAATGACAGAGCCCGAAAGTACTCGACGAGACCTTCCGAATATGCTTTAGACGGTGCCCCATAGCGAGTCGGAGGCCCCCAAAAATCGGAGGAAAGAGATTGGAAGGGTTCCAGCGTTTCGGGCCATTGTAGGCTTCGAAACTCCTGCGCATGGGTAAGTTCACCACGGGACGTATCCGTGTATCGTTTGCGCGGAAACTCCCGTAAAACACGAGAGTTACTGTGGTGGGGTCTCCCCTGACCGGGCGCGACCGTCGTAACGAAAAACTCTTTTTCGAATAACTTTCGTTCCCTGCACCTATTTACAAAATCTTTAAAACCGGAAAGGTCTTCTTTTTCCGCACGTAACGAGTCGTATTTCTTGAAAACTGTCGAGCCGTTCTTTTATTCGAAAAACCTAGTTTCTGACCCCCTAGGCTGCGCCCTCCTGAGGAGGGCCAAAAAACGAATATATTTTCGTGATTCACTGACGGTATCTTTCCGAATCTGTAAAGTTTTAGAGCGTGGCCCTTCCGTTCTTAATTATCGACGATCTAAAAATGCCGCCGCGTGAGTAAGTGAAATTTTTTCAAAGTCCCCACTTTGGAAACACTTTATTTGGAATAACTCTCGTGTTTATTAACTTATTTAGAAACGCTTTGAAGAAAATGAAAGCCCTTTCGATTCCGCACGTTACGAGTGGTCATTTGTAAAAATCCGACAGTAAATTATTTTTTTATTCGGGAAAACGGGAAAAAATTTTTTCCCCGGGAAAAGCTCATTTTTTCTCTAATAACTTTTCAAAGAACACACTGTTCCTCCAAAATGTCCCACCGAAAGGTAGATTCTCGATTCCCGCAAAAGTACATAAATTTTTTAGAAAAATACAGGTAAGTTTTTTTACAAATTTTTGAAGGTTCCGGAGTTTGACCTTGAGAATTTTGTTTTTGAATAACTTTCGTTCTAATGGACCGATCGACAAAACTTTTAAAGAAAAAAAAAGATCTCGTGTTCCGCACCCGGAGAGTCCTACTTTTGAAAATGTCGAGCCGTTTTTTTTATTCGGGAAAACCTAGTTTTTGGCCCCCACGGCCGGGCCCCGGGAGGAGGGCCCAAACGAATATATTTTCGGATCTCCCTGACGAACTTCAGAATCTGCAAAGGGTTCGAGTCGGGCCCCCTTTCCGTTCTTTAATTATAGACGATCCAAAATGCGTACGAAGGAGGCGAAATTTTATCATATTCCCGATTTTGTAAACACTTTATTTGGAATAACCTCGTGTTTATTAACTTATTCAGAAGCTCTTGAAGAAAATGAAAGCCTTTGATTTCGAAATTTAAATTGGGAGTGGTCATTTATAAAAATCCGACCGTAAACTATTTTTATTCGGGAAAACGGAAAAATTTTTCCCCGGGAAAAAGCTCATTTTTCCTCTAATAACTTTTTGAAAGAACGACCCCTTTCTCCAAAATGTCCCACCAAAAGGTAGAATCTCTCGATTCCTCGCAAAAGTACACGACTTTTTAAAAATAGACCGGTAATTTATTTTTATGAATTTTCGAACGTTCCGAAGTGCGGCCTTCGGAATCATATTTTTTCTCGATAACTTTGTCTAACGAACCGATTTTCGAAAACTCTAAAGAAAAAAAAAGATCTCGTCGTTCCGCACGTAAAGAGTCATATTTTTTGAAAACCGTCGAGCCGTTCTTTTATTCGGAAAAACCTAGTTTTGGCCCCCCATCGGCCGCGGGCCCCTGGGGGAGGGGCCCAAACGAATATATTTTCGTGATCTACTGACGAGACCTTTCAGAATCTGCAAAGGGTTCGAGTCTGGCCCTTTCCGTTCTTTTAATTATCGACGATCAAAAAAGCCGTCAAAAGGAGGCGAAATTTTGTCAAAGTCCCCACTTTGGAAACACTTTATTTGGAATAATCTCGTGTTTATTAACTTATTCAGAAAAATCTTTGAAGAAAAAAGAAAGCCCTTTCGATTCCGCACATTACGAGTGGTCATTTGTAAAAATCCGGACCGTAAATTATTTTTATTCGGGAAAACGGGAAAAATTTTTTTCCCCGGAAAAACTCATTTTCCCTAATAACTTTTGAAAGAACGATCCCTTTCTCCAAAATGTCCCACCAAAAGGTAGATTTCCGATTCCTGCAAAAATA
>BMAV01027114.1:266743-298757 GCA_019973955.1 Trichonephila inaurata madagascariensis | reverse complement strand
TTGGTGGGGTTACGCTTATGGCAGTCCTTAAGTTATCTACCTTTAACTCCACTACATCAGCACAATCATCTAGAATGGTTACCAGCAGACTGGTATCGCATGAAATTCAGCATGAATCCCTCTTTAACTTTGGAGAAGATTTGTGTTTGTAGGGGTCAGGACTAGTCGTTCAAACAGCCTTTGCTTTACAAAGGTTTCCAACTCTTGCCCCTGGTATGGAATAGGTAACTATTACGCCAGTGGGTCACTTCTGGTCAGTATATGCACAATTTTAACAGCTCATCAATAAGTTGATGACATCTGCGGCTGCCTCTGTGTTGTTGAAATCCTTCCTGAGCCACAGCATTCATCATATTTTCCAAACACTTGTTGGACAATGGTGTGATGGCATATCTCAGTGCTACAAAATTTCTCAGATTTGGAGTAATGATTGATGAATATTTGTTAAGTGTATTGCAAGATGAGATTAGAATCTTTATCTCCCTTTACATCGATGTAAAGAGTGATACAGATATCGACATATACAAGCATGCTTTGCCATCAAGAGAAAAAAAATTACGATGTACGAGCTTTATAACCGAATTTCAATAAAACAGACTTTTTTTTACCTGGTAACTGTTTTTTTTCTTCAAATGAGTGAATTTAAATAAAGACGCTGTCGAAAATCATAAAAAATACAAAGGATTTCCTATATTGCAGAGAATGCTTTGTATCTAAATATTATTTCTTCTTATATTGCCAGAGGCTTTCAAAGAACGGAAAAAATTCCACCATAAACATTCCAAAATTCTTTAGATTGATTTAATTATCATATATCTGACATATTCTGCATGATCTTCAATTGAATCAATCCTCTTTCATAAATTGTATCTGGATCACTTGGATTGTGAAAAATAGTTCATTTTTAGTCTCTCTATAAACATTATTTTTCAGTTATAAGCGTATCATGTATTTTCGGCACCAAATTGAAATACTTTGGCTTTTTTCTTTTCGAGATAATAGACTTTCATATTACTGTAAGTTGAGTCAAACTGTGATGCATCTCTTTGAGAGAAATCGCCAAAGCAAAAAAAAGGTCCCAAAGGTTATATCGGAAAAGTATTCTGTAAACTGACAGAATTATGCCCTCTTTATATAAAAAAAATAGAGAATATTGAATTTTTGTTCTTGAAATAATATTCATCTAATGTTATATTTTCTTTCTTAAAAGAATTGTTATTGCTACTTGTAATATTAATTAGACTGTTTGCAATAACTTAAAAATGTTTTAGCATGCGAATTCTGAACCATAGGCACATTTTACAATGATTGAAAACTGAATATTTAAAATTATCTAAAATAATATCAAAAATTCAAATGGTATTCAAATGATAATATAGTCAAAATCATTTACTATGAGAAAAAGTAACGTAAAAGTTCATAAAATGTTTCCTATTTATAATTTTTAATAAGAATATAATTGGTCGACGTCAACAATATTTAGTGTGAAAATATGAGTAAGAAATCCCATTTTTAAATTATTACTCAGATAATAATAAGGCGAATTATATAATGGTTTTTCTCAGGTAATCAAATCCAGATCTTAACTAATAAAGCGGAATCATTCGCTTAAAGTTTTTTTTTTTTTTTAAAAAACGTTTTTTTTTTTTTTTTGTTTTTGTTTTTTTGGACCTATCACACTCCATCATTGTGTAAAAAAATTGCATTTTTTTATATTCATTTTAAATGCCTTACTTCAACGCAAGTATGATTAAATAAACACTACACAAGCTCTATCTCCTCTAAACATGTGTGACTGTAGGCAGTAGAGTGGATAAAATATTGACACCTGGCGAAAAAGTTTCGGGTCCAAAGTCTAAAATTCTTAGGTGTACGCGTAGGTAGAAACTTCCTCTCTTCCACTGTATCAGACATAACAATCAGGTGATCAGGTGGTTGCTTTAGAATTGTTTGACCTTGTCTTCCAGAAATGATAAAAATACAATTCTACATTCGTGGCATAAAAATGGAAATGTTCTTAAAACATTTATGAATAGTGAATATGTTTTTGTTGAAGAACAACAGTTTACGTTTAAATATTTAAAATAATGCAAACTTTTGCAATCTATGGGTGGCTTCTGTCATGAAATAAGGCATGTTTAGAATTGGAAAAAGCAAAATTACTGTTTTCCGTCAACGTTATTGCTTAAATTCAGCGAAGTCTTTTAAGGCGAGTGTAGGCAGAGTTTTACGGAAACACAAATAATTTAAATTTGCTAATATTTAAATATGAATTCATTCGATTACTTATTATTAAAAATAATCATTTAGAATAAAAATAATGCAATTATAAAAAAAATCAAGAGGTATGCATATTTTTTAAAAAAAGGTTCAATACATAAAATGCAACTCATATGATAATGTTTTCTTTATTTTAAAAGCTTTAATTCTGATTGTTTGTAAATTTATTACATATACATCCATAAACATTTATATATGACGAACTTTCAACGTATATTTATGTCATAAGATTTGATATATGTCAAAAATAAAACTAATTTTTATGGAATCTCGTAAGAGGCAATGGAAAAAATGTACAAAATTCTTTCTTAGACAGTACTCAAACATATCTATCATGTTTTTAGTCAGTGCATCTTCCACTTCGTTGTCACTTTCAGTTATTTCACCGACATTTGAAAAAAAACTCTTGAAATATATTATGGATGATGTCCAATTCATAGGGAATGTTAACCTTACCAAAACCTGTTTACTAAATTCTCAGTGAGTTTTTTTTATTTTTGCCATGGATTTTCAAAATACTCGATATTTATATTTGGACTTTCTTGAAATTATAGATAAGTATTTCAGTAGTAAGACAAAGTTCCCTTTTCAAAACTTACAACTCTTTAATCAAAACTCAGAAAAATTCAGTGAAACACATATAGGTAAATAAAATGCACTTGATTTACAAGTACACGTATGTGAAAAGAGAAAATATTTTTTTTAATTTTGAAAAACTTTTTTGGAAACATCTTAATACTTTTTTTGAAAAATCGTAAGCATCATTTAATGTCAGGTTTCAATTCATTGGCGCACACGTGATTGCATTTATCATGTAGCCATCATGAATTTCGTCCACTGGACTTAATTCATATGACGTCATTAGCCACATGTTAATGGCAACCATGTGTTTCTAGCCAATCAGTTCAAAAACTCACGTGACGTCATAGTCACGATAAATGAAATCCTCTATTTTCAGTTAATCAAATCATAAACTTCGTTGTTGCCAAATAACGTTTTTTACAGAAACTTTTTTTTTAAAAAAAGTCAGTTTTGAATTCAATGTAGAACATGTGTTTGCCTTTATCATGTGACTGTCATGAATTTAGTCCATTGTGCCATTATATCAGAACAGAATAGTAAAACCACGATCCTTTTTCAATTCCTACTTTAGCTCACAATCTCTATTTATTTATTTATTTATTTATCTTGGTGGAATTTTCAATCGTTAATAAAATACATTTTAAAGCGCTCAATTGAGCTGAAATTTTATATACAGGATTATTTTTGGATGACAATACAACAATTTAATTATAATTAATAAAAATTAATTGATTAAGACTAATTATTTAAAGAATTACAAATACAACCACGTTGGCATCATTTTTGGCGACTTAGCGATCCTTTTGGCGATTTGTGTCAAAATTTGGAAAAGGTTTTTTTCCCCTCACATTTTAAAGCATACAGTTGAACTGAAATTTTATATACACGATTGTTTTGGATGACAATACGATACTTTAATGGTAATTAATAAAAATTAATGACCACTTAATGTTGTGATTCTGTCTTATGTATATACATATTTATATTAATTGTAACTATTTAATAAGAAGTAGCTAAAATAAAAAAAATTTCTTTGTTGATCTAAGTAGGAATTGACTTAAAAAAAAAATTTTTTTTTATATTACTTGTTTGAGTGAATCCTTAATCACATAGGTAAAAGCGTATTTAAAACAAATATTACTATTTTATTGTCTTAAAATTTTTAGCCTATATTTTTCCGGGTATCGAACACTACTAATTATAATTAATATTAATTAGTTAAATGTGTTCCAACGGAAACTTGAAAACATAAAAGATGAATTCCTTTCATAATTCAGTGAAATAAATGCGTATTGGTTCTTCGTAAGAACCAGTAATTTTTCCAGACTCACCAATATTGCTTCCAGATCGAGAGAAAGAGCCACACTTGCAAGCTAAACGTAAGAAAAGACAAATTAGAATACCTGAATCACATATGCATAATAACAAGGACGGACAAGGGATGGAAGGCGGAAAAATAGGCAGGGTATGACACAATCGAGGACATAAAAAGGTGACGTGATAGGTTCCAGATTCAAGGTACAAGTCAGGACGAAATACAGATGAGAAAAGACAAGACAAATTCAAACATACACAGAATACATAATGCATTTTAAATTTAACATTTTATTTTGTTTTAGAAGTCATTTTAAATCTTGATGTTCTTGTTTCTATTTTGTTTTTCATTTTAAAAATAGATGTTTAAGTATCTACACTATATTTCTCTCTCTCTCTCATTTTTCTTCCTTAGTACTTATTTTGCAAATGTCAAGCTCAAAACTGACTGCAAGGAATTTTTCATTGTTTTTCATTACGTGATACTTTTTGACAAAATTTTTGTATGGAACGTTCGATACTGCACCTTTAAAACAATCTGCATTGATGGTCACCTAAAATCAAGTATCATGCAGGTAACATCCAGGTGGGAAATTTTCACCGTGCGTATACCGCGATGGGATATGGAATTGGTTAGTATTTAAGCGCTGATGCACATCATAGGCACGGGTAGCGCTGCAGTAAAAGTTATATAAAAGGAAACCACACAAATGCCGTTTTGAATTATTGAAATTGCTTTTTCGAGTTATTGTTTTGTGTAAGCAGCTCCGGTATGCATCGAAGAAGAATACGTGCATCATTCGAGTATGTTTTTGAGATCGACCGAGGAAGAATCATTGCCTACAGAGAATGCGGATTATCCTTCCGAGAAATTGGTGATGATGTAGGACATAATCAGGTAGATGCAGATCTGTAACCAATGGTGGCAGTAGGGCACGACTGTCCAACAACATTGGACGCATCAACTTCATCGTGCCACTAGAGGTGATGATAGGCAGTGATGTAATGAAGAATATTAGGGCCCTCCTGAGTAGTCAGGTTTCAAGACAAAAGCGTCAGTCAGGCTTTGGACCCCCTAGAATCCTGCCCTCCTGTGATGAGGGGGTTTGGGTGTACGTTACGCCACTGATGATAGACATACTATGCACAGGGCGCTCTGTCACATCAGGAACCATGTCACAACAAATACGGTCAGTTGTACAACAATAGGTGTCTGCATGTACCATTCGACTTCGTTTGCAGCTCAGTTCATAAGATGTCCATTGTTGCTATCACGAACTGTCCATTGTTGCTATCACCTTAATAGAACGACAATGTCTTTACAGACGAACTACGTTTTTGCCTCAATACCACGATGGTCATAATAGATTCTGGAGACACCATGGGAGGAGGGTCCTAAACAGTTGCCTTATGATCGATCGCCACATTGGTCATGCATCCGATATTATTATTATTTCGTCGTGGCACTGGATTCCACTACCGTACCCTCTTTAGTACCCATTGCCGGTACATTGACCAACCAGTCTCTGAATATCTCTGAAGTTCTGGAGCCTGTGTTGTCCTTTCGTACCTTAAGAGCTTGTATGAGGTCGCATTCCAAGAAGACAATACACGCCTACAAGTAACTCGAAAGGTTTTTTTAACCAATAGATGACTAGATCAATAGATGCTGCATTATCCTGCTTATTCTCTTGATCTGTCACCAATGCGAACACGTCTGGTCAATGGTTGCAGAATGATTGACTTGATATATACCATTCACTGCAACACCAAATAAACTTAGGCTATGTGTGGAGAGAGCATGGGCTGCCATAATCCAATAAGACATCCAAAGATTCTTCCATTGAATACCGAGGTGTGTAGCAGCAGTTATTTCCAGCTGCAACACTCAACACTATTTTATCATCTTCCATCCATCGCAGAAGGCTATATCTTCAATCATTTCATCATTACTGTGTGTTATCTCTTTAGTACATTTGGTTTGATATCTGTTGTCTTCATTTAGGATCAATGACGTCTTAAGTCTCCTTGAGGTTCTGAACCCCTACGCAAAAGTTGATTTCACCTGCGACCCTTTTAAGCAGTCAAATTATAGTGTACGTTGCCACATACTCGTACAAACTGTAATTCTTTACAAATAAATGTGCGTGATTCACAGTCTCATAAACCTAGATCGAAACCAATTCGACCAAATGAGTAACGAGGATGTATGGTGTTAGGTGTAGACCTAGACATGGACGACGGACATGATACAATAATGCAATCTTGCCACTCATGGCAGTTGGCATAGAGTTCGAAATTTCTAGTTTATCGGAGAATATGTCCGGGAATAGTATTTGACGATTAAAATTATTTGGGTCATGATTTTATGGAGGCCAAGATAAGCCCCTAGACTAAGGCCCGGGTCCCGGAGTCCAATGCCTTAAGAGGCTGCCAGGAGTGTAGATTTAAAAGGTCTGAAAATAATGAAATGGTACCGAAAAGATAATGCTTCATTAAAGATATCATCATTGTTGCTTAACCATGATTCAGCCGCCGATTATCTTCAGTGTATATCTATGTAAATATTTCTAGTCAAAGTGTGATTTTCAAATAGCATAGCAACCGGTTCATTATTCTAATGATATTTTTACCTATGAAAAATTCAGCTTGTTTAAAAAGTAATCCTGATTAAAAGTGCCATTGTAGTATCCGGTTAGTGGAACTCGATAAAAAATTAAGTGTTAATTATTGCCGAATGGTTGCGAACCAGAAAAATCATCATCACTGACAAAAGGCAAAAATATGAAAATAAAGACCTTTCTCCATTGAAATAATGATTGTTCTTATCATTTATGCAGTTTCAATTGCCATCGAAGCTAAGTAAATAAGAAAAAAGTTAAGGAAATGTTTTCAAAATTCATTAGAGTATTTTGTACTTTAAATCCATTTTCGATTACTTTGAATAAATTATTTAAATTTTGAAATAGAATTGTTTGACTTTAACTTTCAAAATAAAATTTATGAATCAAATTTTTGAGTTTTTGTTTTGTTTTAATTAAAAACCGATAAATCAGAATCTCTTTAATTGTAAAACTAGAAAGTACTTTTTTATTTCGAGATAGAATAAAACCCGATTCGAAAACTCTTTAAAATTTACAATTACATCATCAAATTTAAAATCGTAACATTTCATTGCCCTATTTTAAAAAATGTTAATAAAAATGACACAATCAGCAATTATGAAATTTTTACCAATAGAAGTACAAATTATTTTTTCTATACCATTTGGCATTCATTTAAAAACAATTTCCACTTTGTTATAAGTATATGACTATAATCTATATATATCGTTTTAAAAAAAAACCTTCAAAATTAATGTACTGTAAAGCGAGCCATGAAAGGCATCTTGCCTTTTAAAAAGAATTTTTTTGTAGCAATTTTAACTAATTTTTTAAACCATTCATTAACCAGTTAGACCCTAATAACCCCGAAGTTCAATAACCGAAAGATGGGTTCTTTTCTCAGTTCAGAGTTTCTTTCTTTCGTAAACCGCAAACGCACCGATATTTTTCGGAGAGAGCATTGCACATGTCAAGTGTAATGACCTACATATGGAATGAGCTTTGACAGTTCATCAGAAACGTAAATGCATAATGGAACCCAAAAAGAGGTCAGTTTAATAGAAGTTTACTTCTCCCCGAATGCAACACGTTCGGGGAACTATCATGAGTTTGTATTCCTGAGGGTGAGTGGCAAAAAACATCTGCTTTTTGTTGTTTTTTCAGCTTCCGATTATTCAAAATGCATTTTTAACAGGCAGGAGTTGAAGAATGATTTACTTTTTGCAGACGATTGCACCGTTTGTTGAAATTTCGTTTCAGGTCATGGCTCTACAACTCTTGTTAAAGAGGAAAATATCGATTAATATCATAAAAAGAATCGATGTCAAAGATGTTCAATTACGAGACCGATTATTCATGCGGAAATTCCCATAAATATCTTCCTGACTGCTCGCTATCATTTCATGATAATTATAATGATAGATCATACTAAGCAATGAACATACTAATTCCTTACAAAGCAAAATCGTGCACTGTAAGAGAGTTAAATAACCTTACAAAAACACAAATAATATTATGTGTTATGAGATATATCAAAACACGATTTTTTTTAAATTTCATAACTGGTCTGTGGTAATAGCTTTAAAAAATATCTACATTTTTATGATATTTAAAGTGTGAAAAATTCGACATTTTATTTTATATTTTCTCATTTATATAACATTTGGAAATGGGAAAATAATATTTCTTAAAAAAATTATTTGAAAGGTTTCATTTTTTATTGCTGCAGGTTTAACCAAATGTTAGTGGCGTAACGTACACCCCCGCATTTAGGGGAGGGGGGGGGCAGGGTTCTCGGTGGGCCAAAGTCTATGTTATGTTATGGTTTTACAATCCTTTGTAAGATTCAGCTTGGGGCCCAAAACCTGACTTTGCAGGGAAGCCCTAATATTCTCAATTACGCCTCTGGTTTAAGCTACCAGGTCAGCTGGGAGAATACGCTCTGCTTAATTATTTATTTATAGGGAATGCAGATTTTTCTTTCTTTGAGTATGTTATTTAAATGTGCGAGCTTTTCAAAAAAAAAAAAAATTCAATTTAGAAATGTGTTGCAATTGTTTCAATTTTAAAAAATACAGTAGCCTTGTTGGTATTCCTAAAACGTTAATGAGTTCCCCTCCTGAAATTATATGCTTAAGCATATAATTCCATAGTATAAACATAGCGGCTAAATGTGTGTGTGTGTGACTTGTCACCTATATATACTAAGTATTTTTTATTTTTATTCTTCTTAAATTGCAACTATAGAAAATATTCATTAATATCCCTGAAAAAGTATTTGTCCAAGTAATCGACTCAATTATTTAAAGTTAAGATTGTTTTAATTTTATAAAGCTAATTGTTTTTGTTTTAGGATGCAATCAACAAAAGCTTTTAGTGCGTTTAAAAGACAGCAGATTGCTTCTATATATGCAATAAAATAGAGTGAAAGTATCTGAAACATCAAAACAATTTAGAATACCAAACGAAAGCGTAATAAGGATATATGAAGCATATTTAACTGAAGGTAGCCCAAAAAACTTCATCATCTAGGGGACATAGATCCAAGAAAATAACAAAACGTGATAAAAGGGAACTGAAGCAGATTGTGAAGAAAAATAGGGAAAGTAGACGATTGATAACTCTATAAATTACAAAGAGTTCAATTTAAACTCGGAGACAAATATCTCTTACAGAACAATACGAAGAGAACTTAAATTTATCGAGCTTGAAAGTCGATGATCAACACGAAAACCGTACTTGTCAGCTTTAAGGTATTCGACTACTTGCGACAACTTTTTTTTGAAAAAATGGAGATATGGAGATTTTTTTTTGTGATTTTTAGATTTATTTAGTATATTTTAAGGAAAAAATCGTAAAATTGAAAACAGAAATTTTTTTTATTATTATTAAAAAGGGAAAAAACTGGTGAAAATGTACAAAAAATTACATAAACGGGGCCCGCTCTGTACAAAAATGTTTTCAACAAATTCTCAATTTTTCAATTTTAATGTATTTCTTTGTTATTCATGTTGGAAATGACCTTCAGGATAATAGATATTTTAATTTTTACAAAAACTAGAGCACTCTATCTTAGTGACTATATGAAATTGCTTAAAAAAAAACAGTGATTATATATTCACAATAAAGGACTGCAAATTTTGAAATAAAACAGTGATTGATATATCTGAAAGTGAAAACACTTCCACTGTTTTACAAAAGATTTCAGCAAATTATTTTCAAAACTTTTTGAGCAATTGCTGTTCCCGTTTGAGTTGTTTGAAAAAAGCACATTTCGAGTAAAACGCATTTCAAAGTTTGACATCTGGAGTAAAGTTATGTGGCATCTTCTTTTATTAAAACACTTGTAGTTTAAGTTCTAGTGAATGGAAAATAAAAAGCTTGGTATTTTTATTAGGTTAATAAGATGGCCTAAAAATAAAATCATAAAAAATATTGTCAATTTTTGAAAAAAATCATGATTTTAGGTAGTCGGATACCTTAAATAAACAATATGCTTGGACAAAAGAATACAAAATCTGGAACTTAGAAATGTGAAGAAAAGTTGTATGAACCGATGAGAGCCATTTCACACTTTTTACAAATGATGGTGGACAAAGAATTCGCCAGGAACAGCATGAAGTTCTTCATCCAGATTGCATACAACCAGTCGTGCAGGTTGGAGGTAAGGGATTAATGATCTGGGGGAGGGGGCATTTGGTTGGAATGGGATCGGTCCCCTTATCACAATAAAGGGTAACAGAACTGGAAATGAGTACTTATCTCATCTAGAAAATGTTGTTATACCATTAATAGAAGATTGGTTTCCAGATGGCGATGGAATACATCAAGACGACAATGCTACTCCCCATCGCGCCCAAACTGTACAGACCTGGTTTAATAATAACCATGGTGTATTTCATCATCTTAAATGACCATCAAAAAGTTCAGATATTAGTGTAACCGAAAATCTGTGGGATGAACTAGAAAAGCATTTAATAGATTTAAATAACCTTCCAAATATGTCAAAGAAATAGAAATATCACCTCAGAGAGCATGGTCTTAAATCTCTAAAGAGACCTTTCAGAAGCTTATTACATCAGTACCAGTTAATGTTCTATACCAGCGGTTACGAAAGTCTTCGTTCGCCATGGACCCCTTTTATGTATCAGGGTGACATTGCAGACCCCCAAGATTTTAAACATCCCTTCCCGACTTAATCTTGATCTTGATCAAAATGCAAGTTCCAGTAGAGTTTCTTCATTGGGGACAATTTAGTAATCTAGTCTAGTGAGTAGGGCCGTGGGTAGCCAAGTGGTTAGAGCACCGGACTCCAGACCAGAAGGCCTGGGTTCGATGCCTGTACCGCCAAATACCCTCCGAGTACACGCGGAGCCCGTGCTCATTAAATCAGTGGGTCCGAAAGTCTTGCGGGCTGAATCACGAGTGCAGGGAACTGCAGAAAATTTCCCTCCAATTCAGTTCCATGCCTAAATTGTGGAGATGGAGATAGGAGGTGTCGCCATCTATCGTTCCTTCGGGAAACTCTCCGAGCTAAATCGTACTGTCACCTGTATGGTGCTAAAAGCCAACGGCAGGCGTACTTCTAGCCCATTGCCACGATGAATTTCGTGGACCTAGATGTGACTATGTCAGGCAGGTGGCATGAGCAACAACAACAGTCTAGTGAGTGAGTGAGTGAATATTAACAACGCACTGTTCAGCTACACAAGGGCTTTTGGCAATGGACCACGTATTTTTGAACCATGGTCAAGTGACGTGGACGACACCTGGGCTGGCACCCCCTCTTTTAACTACCACACCACGTCAACGGAAGGACATTTCAGCTCTCGACAGATTTAACGTGCATCGCGCTGCCCTACACGGCGGGTCTTTAGTAGAACTGGGCTCGAACTCATGACAAGCCTTCCATGACCCGATACCTTGACAACTGGGCTACCGCAGCCCTATCTAGTCTAGTACGGCACACCTTTCAATTTTACCACGAGTCCTTTCAGAGTGTGTAAAAGAGGGAAATCTAAACGTTACATGAGAAATTCCGCGAACGACAGTTTAAGAACCACTGCTTTGTACAAAGCAAAAAGCGGAAAAATCAAATATTAGATGAGGCGACATTTGGCCAGGATGTTTATAAGACACATGAGCATAATATAGAAGACCCATATAATCTAAGCTATGTAGCGGAAAGGAATGAACCCAGAGATATTAAGGGTCTTTCAGGAAATTCTTACTGAATATTCTAATAAATAGTATGTTTTTGAAGAACGATGGAAGAAAAAGTTCGAAAAATTTATCAAAGTTTTAAATTAGCAGCTATATTATTAAATTGCAATTTGAAACAAAAATCGTATTTGCTTTTCTTTAAAAACCCTTTTACAATTATTTCTCTGTGATATTTAATTAAATATTATTTTATTTATATAATTTTATGCATTTTGAAACAATAATATTAGAACATATACTATAGCACAAAAATACAGGACTACGTTTTAGAAATCGATTTGAAAATTACGGAAAAAGCTGTGTTCATAAAAAGTTGCAAACACAACATTTTAAAAAATCTAAAATAATGCATGAATTTTAAACAGGTTTTTTTTCGATAATTTACAGGAATATTTAATATATGTATTACTTAAACTTTATTAATATCTTTTAAATACGTAGAATTCATTTTTCTTTAATTTTTACTTTCATTTATAATAAGTTTTCGAAAAAATATTATTTTGATTTCTTGCAAAAGTTACGTCTCTCTTTCTCTCAAATGTTGCATATCTTATAACAGATAAAACTGAAGAAAAACAAGAGATAGATAAAACATAACATGAAAGTAACCACAAATTGACAGCAAAAACTATAAAAAAAACCAGTTGCGACATCCTTGAATTATATTTAAAAAGCAAAATTAGAGGTTTCCTAGTTCCAATATACTTGATCTTATCTTAATATAACAACAGTAAAAAAGTTGAATCATCTTAAATGCTCAACTTATCTATATCAAATGTCATATCATTCCCAGTTGACATGACAATTCTTTTTGAAGGATACACATTCATGTGAAGATAACATTGGAAAAAATTGTAGGAAGTAACTAAAAAAGTAAAGATTTTCTTTTATATTTAGCTGATAAATCAATTTAATCTTAGGCTTTACTTTCTCAATTTTAAGTAATAATTATTTCCAATATCGATGTAATAAATGTATTAAGAAGCTTTTCTGATGAATTATATTCAAAAAGGGACAGTACATTTTAAATTTATTTTTAGCAGGTTTTATTGATAATTTAGTATTTTAAAATATAATAAGTTAAATTTATTTCTTATAACCTCTTTTACAAAACTTTATAACTGCATCTCATCTTTATTTTTAGCACACAAAATGTATTCTTTAGTAAGTTTCTAAAAAAAACTTAAAAGTTTATCTTTCACTTCTCTCATTCTATCCGAATTTCAGGAACATTTCCTTTAAAATTGAAAAAAAAAATTAATAGTTTCAATGTTTAGAATGTCGTTTGCAAGAATATCCATGTTTTATGGCAATGAATTACGTAGTATTGTTTTTCAGATTTACTGAAAAAATAAATTTAAAAAACTGAGCTATATCTGTTTTCTTTTATTTCAAAAGAATTATTTCAAAATTCTTTATCAAATAATTCTTTTTTAATAATATTTTAAGGGAAAAAATTGAGTTACTGATTTAAGCTTTTTCTAATTTTAATATCTAATATATATAGCTTAATATAAATAAAAAATCAGAAAAGGTAATAATGAATTGTTTCTCGCATATGTAACATTGTTATTTCATGTTAAAAAGACAGATAATTTAGATGCTCTAATTATTTTAACACAATAAATGTTTTATTTATTGACAAAAATGAGATAAAATATCGTTCCCTTAATTTTTTTATAGAATAAATATTTTTCTTCATTTGGAACTGTTGAATTTTTCCTTAAATATTTTTATAACCAAAATTTCCGCCCTTAAATTTCTCAAATCTTAAATTAAAAAATAAATAAAGTATCGGTAGAATTTATATTAAATATATTTTTATCAAGCATTTTGCAGACTTAAGATAAAGAAGGTTGACATAAAACTACTTCTGTGAGGGGAATTCTTTAAATGAAGGATTTTTTTTTTCGATTGGAATTTTATTTTTATTCCAATACTACAATTAAAATTCTGTTTTCTCCTTATAAAAAGTGACAATTAGAACGGGTTACCAAAACGTCAGCATTAATTTTTTTAAGAAATATGTACGATAATAATGAATTTTTTTAAAGGAATTATCATCAATGTCAGAAAATTCTTAGCTAAAATTTATTCTATTTCCCATAATATAAACAATGGAATTGGAACAATGGATTTATAATAAGCGAAAATTACCTCAAAAAAGCTCTTAAGAGTAAAAAAATTCTAGCTTTACATCAAAATAAGGGAATAATTCAAAATTATAGCACATAGCTTTCAACGTTTGTTGTTCCTTTAAAAAATCCATTGGTAGAATTTTTTTTAACAAAAATACGTAGTTCAACTAAATAAATGACGTTATGATACACGCTCAACAAACTTTTATTATTATTGTTCTGCAATTGATAAATTCTAAAAGCAGGAAAAAAGAGTTATGTCGTTTGAAGCGTGTTTTAGGTACATTTATACACACGTGTGTAGCTTAAATACATGTCACACTGTCACTACTCTGTTATAGCTATCATTGCTTTTAAAACATATTTGTTTCTTTTTCAATAACTCTATTCGATTTAAAAAATGATTTCGTTCATAAACCAACCACATGTACTGCTGACAAACCCTTAGGTGAATTTCAAATGATGTCTGAATAAGGCTCACTATATAGAATTATAAATAAGAGATTGTTGTTAAAATGATTTTGTGTATATTTATTCTGCTAAATATGGTAAAAAATTAATGTTAACGATAATTAATTTTGAAGATTCCATTTATAAATGAAGGAACTTTTGAGATGCTTATACAAGTAAAACGGAAACATGTATAAACAAACGCCGAAATCCATTCTACGATAAATTTTGTTTTATTTAACAAAAAAAAAAAAAAAAAAAATCGAATTTAATATAGTTTGCACACTAGATGTTTATACTTTATAAATAGTTTATATGAATATTAATCTTTAAAGATCTTAATCTATAAAATTAATAAAGCATATTATCATTTGCGAATATCTTAAGCTCATCTAAGACAATAATAATTTTTTTACAGAACAGATTTTTCGACTAACCTGTGGTGATCTTGCCTTTCCAAAAGGGCTTACTGGAAGGTGCGTAAGTAAGACGCATATTCTGAATGTCCACTTTGTACTTTCGTCTGTACCACCTGTCCGGACTGCGAACTTTGTACATTACTGTGCCCATGGTCATGCCTTTTATGATCACCTGCAAAGGCATGGCTGTAAAGAAGAAAAACAGAATCAAAATAAGCATAAAAAAAATCAACTTCATTTTATTCTGCACATGAAAATGTTCTCAATGTATGTCGATGAACTGTTATTTTGTTCCAAAATTAATAATGGATGTGAAATTCAAAACATTTTGAAACAATTACAGAGAGAGGAATCCGTTCTTATCTATCGTTAACTTCACTAAAATAATTTCATTTCATTTCATCGATTCTACTCTTTGGTCAATACATGTTCATTTCCTGGAGTTGGTTTATGCAAATGCGTTAAGGGACTGAAGCAAGCTGCGTCGTCTAATTTTATATATAAAATCCTGTCTCTTCTCAATCAATCCAAAAGAGAGACATGTGTGATAGATTGATTACTAATGTACTTAGAAGAAACATGGTTATTGACAATGAACCTCGTTATTTCGAGTTATATCGAAGCAAACGAGAATGACACCTGCTTTGACACCCTACTTTAATTTCCATACCACGCTTGCGCGAGAAATTTGAGTCCAGGCAGAGTTAATGTGCATTAGCTCTACACGACGGGTTTTAGTGGCTTAGAACTTCCAAAACCACGACTTTACTACAACAACAACACCGGTTTGGAACTATAAACATTTGAGGTGACAAAAGACAGGAGAGAATTGATGAAAGGCATTTATAATATGAACAGAAGCTATGTTTAACAAACAAGGACGTCTTAAGGCATGGGTCAACTGGGCCCAGGGCCTGGGCCACAATGATGGCCTCATCTCGTTCTTGACTCAGCCTTAATAAGATCCCTGTTCAATACTCAAATTCACAACTCATTCACAAACTGTAAACTAAGGGCAAAATAAATGATGTGGCTACGAGTGTTTCTCAATTTAAATAAAACATTTATTAAGTATTTACAAGGATGCATAAAAAATGTTAAATATTATCGCGCACGCTCATAGCCGTCTGTTTCCTCCAAACGCATCTAGAGGAATTCTCTCTCCCTCTCTCTTCGGAGCGCTTTTCCTCCCCCTGTTGCCACCAGAGTAAATAGAAACTAGGCTCACACCCCTCCTCGGGTCAGTCACCCCTTCGCTCATTGGGTGCCTAAGATTTATTAGGCGCTCGCCTCTCCCCGGGTCAATCACTCCTTCGCTCTTTGGGTGCTTTCGCAACAATCCCAATTCAAATAATTTAAACGGTCAAATGATATTTCCGGTTGTAATCTCCGAAAAACTGGGAATTTCGGAGAATATGTCAACTGGCTACATGTGATGACCGTCGTCCATGTCCAGGCCTACCACCATACACATGCAGTCGATTGAGCTGGTTTGTGCGAATGTAAATCATGCACAGTTCTTTGTTTCGGTTTATTGTTTGTACGAGTATTTGAAAACGTATGCTGTGTATACTGTCAAACTTTAAAGGGCATAGGTAGGACCTACATTTGTGTAGAAGCCCAGGGCCTACTTTTGTGTAAGGGTTCAGGATCTCAAGGTCTTAAAACGTCCCTGATAACATAACTTTATCTAATAGGCACACAGCAGTTGTTCCGATTTAACTTAAGGTGCATCAGACATAGATTTTTATTCAGTCATCATTTTTCCCGAGTTGCAATTTGAATTTATTTTAGTATATAGTATCTGTTTTGACAAATCTTTGTTTTTTTTCTCTCAAGTAAAACCTTGTTAGAACTGTCAAGCTGACAGTTTGTAATATAGTTTTTCTAAGTAAAAAGTTACATTTAGTTCTCATTCTGTCTTGAGAATGTTAAGACTTCGCAACACCCGGGGGGGGGGGGGGGTAAATTTTCACAAAAGTTCCTAATGTAACGGATCTTTACTCCATGAAAGGAACACGAGATCAAAATTTCAAGTCTGTAGGACAAAATAGTCCCGGAGATATCGTGATGAGTGAGTAGCTTTTCTCCTTTAAATATATAGAAGTATTATTATGCAATATATATATATATGTATATAACTAATTTTTCAATTCCTACACAATTAGGTCACACTCTCTATATATTTATTTATTTATCTTGGTGGAATTTTCAATCGTTAATAAAATACATTTTAAAGCACTCCATTGAGCTGAAATTTTATATACATGATTATTTTGGATGACAATACAATAATTTAATTATAATTAATAAAAATTAATTCATTAAACCTAATTATTTAAAGAATTACAAATACAGCCACGTTGACATCATT
The DNA here is from genome assembly GCA_019973955.1 of Trichonephila inaurata madagascariensis. Taxonomy (NCBI): domain Eukaryota; kingdom Metazoa; phylum Arthropoda; class Arachnida; order Araneae; family Nephilidae; genus Trichonephila; species Trichonephila inaurata. The sequence goes on along the minus strand of BMAV01027114.1, from coordinate 281,374 downwards.
TTTGGCGACTTAGCGACCTTTTTGGCGACTTGAGTCAAAACTTGTGAAAAGGTTTTTTTCTCACGTTTTAAAGCATTCAGTTGAACTAAAATTTTATATACACGATTGCTTTGGATGACAATATGATACTTTAATGATAATTAATAGAAATTAATCACCACTTAATGTTGTGATTCTCTCATATGTATATACATATTTATATTAATTGTAACTAGTTAATAAAAAGTAGCTAAAACAAAATTTTTCTTTGTTGATCTAAATAGGAATTGACATATTTTTTTTTATATTGCTTGTTGTCTATACAAATATAATTTTTATTTTTACTTTCACCATTTTTAAAAGCAGTTCTGGATTTTAAAAACAAATTTCATTTTAGTTATTTCTTCATCAATGAAATAACGAATAACTAGCAATAAAAATCATCACAATAGTTCTATACTTGAATTTCAAACACATCCCTCTAGTAAAAAAGAATTAGTGTAAACACGGCAATTCAATAAGAGAAAAACAAAATATTTAAAATAACAGTCACAACAATTTGCCTTATAAACGTATATATTGTGTTTTTTATCAAATAAATTAAAGCACGAGTTTCCGTAGGTGAAATCGGTCTTTTCAAAACAAAAAAATAACGCTCAAAAAGTTATTTCGAAGAATAGTTTACAGCAAAAACGAAAAAATAATGTAAAGAAGCTTTGTCTTGAGAAAATAGAACAAATTCAGGTCGTTGAAAAAGAAAAGACCAAATAGTTTAAGCAGCGGGGGGCCTTGGATTCTGAAAATAATGCCGCAAATAAGCAAATTACCAGAAAATCGTGAGACGCGAACATGGCGCCGCCGAAATGAATGCTTGAGGCGCGGAAAACGAAACTATAATTAATAGGTTGGTCATGAGATCATATATATATGCATAAAAAGTACAAAATGGAGTGAAGATTTCTTTTTTTATGATAACAAATCCGTATTTAACAATGAATCAAAAACAAATGGGATTTAAACCCATACAATTCACGTAAAAATGAGGGGGAAAGTTAATTTAAGATGAATCAAGATTGTCACGATGAAAAATGAAAGCCACAGCTTCAAAAGGAATTTCAAACGGAAATATAACGAAATGTTTGTAAAAAATATAAACGTTTCGTAGAAACATTAAAAGCTGTTTTTAAAATGATTGGATGTTGATAAATTTCTACATCACATGTAAGAATTTTAAAGATAAATTGTCGAGAGAAATTAAAAATCAATCGAGAATTGTAGAAAGCGACCTACTATATCAAAACCAACATCAGTGGCATAACGGAGAACATTTGGGCCCCCCTGCAAAGTCAGGTTTGGGGCCCAAAAGTTGGATTTTACGAAGGGTAGGTGCTTGGCAGTCAGGTTATGGGACCCCGCAATGCGGGGATGTACGTTACGCCACTGACCAACATAGACTTAAAATTAGTAGAACGGGAAAAAAGAATTTTATAATATAATTTTTTTTCTGTTTTTTAAAACTAAATCATGTGACTCTTCAATTTTAAATAATATTTCTAACACATAGAACAGAATTGATAGCTGTAGCATGAAACAAAAGACCTCAAAAATTTCAAATATTAAGTACATTTTTCTTAATAAGAAATAAGTAATGAATCATTGATTCTATTTATATTATTTGAAAAACCAAAAAAGAAAAACAAGGGAACAAATTAAAAAGTTAGAATGTGAGCGTTTTATTTTTAAACTATACAATTCCTTAAACTTATTTATACGTGAAGTTTTGAAAGCTGGAAATACAAAAATATTTAAGAAAAGGGGGCCAAAATGACTATTTTACCAATGTTTACGAAAAGCATCTTCGTTTAAAAATGTTGGTTATCCACTTTATATTAGTTCAAAGATTATATTAAAGTAATCAACTTACATTCCGGATTAAATGACGAAGTCTACGTTTGTACTGGCATCTGATTCTCCAAACTTGCATTCATGAATATTTGTCATAGGTGTTAAGGTGCATCAGTCCCCCTTATTCGACCCCTAAATAGTTTTCAATCATAATAAACCAAATTTTTCAAATTTTATTTTATTCATTGTTTAAGTTATGATTGCACAAACCAGTTTTCGAGCCACGATAAATAACATGCTTGTTCATGATTAAAGTAGTATAAAGTAATCAGTGATAAAAAATAACAAATACATATTTTAAAAATTGATTCTGAGCCTTTAAAATAAAATTTGGTTTTTATATATAAAATAAAAAAAAAATTATAAGACGCAAACTAATTTTTAGTAAAATTAAAAGCTAAAAATGTAATTTTGAAATTTTTTAAAATTAATATTTATTTTAAATAATTCTTTTAATGAACAAAAAATACAGAAAAGTCTTCAGTAAAAACAATTTACTACAGGTAAATTTTCACATAATTAGGAAAAAAGATTTTACTAATGTATTATTTTCAAACTCCCAATAAAATTTCCCTTTATAACTTTATTGAATGAAAAGATAATAGTAAGAAGTAAAAATAAACATAGATAAAATAAATAATTTTATATTCAACTTAAGTTACCTAAGATTTAACTTGTTTAGCAGTTTTAATATTGCAAGTCGTTATCTGTAAGTTGATAAAAATTTATACAATTTTTTTATTTTGATAATTTGGCAAACACTACAAAAAATATTTTTTTAAAAAAAAGAATGCATGCGCCTGACGAAAAAATAAAAAATAAAATATAAATAATTTCACTACTAAATTTTGAAAATTATAATATGGAGTTTTTTTAAATAATCTCAGTAATTAAAACATCTAAAGCAACTAGAACATTTAAAAAATTTTATTATGTTATAATAAATAGTTATAATAAAGGATAACTTTAATGAAAGTTTTTTTCAAAAAGTTTCAAATAGAAGATTAGATTTTAAACAAAAGGGGAAAAAACGTAATGGAAATTAATTTGAAGGATTTGATTCCCCGTTATAACGGAAAACTAATTTTCTTTTCTTATTCTGTGTAAATTTTTTGCCAAACGATTTCATAATCTTTGAATAATAGGTTACCATGGTTACCGTTTACGTATTTTTACATTTACATTTTGCAATACTGCGCGCGTTATTTCTGATATTTTAATATCCTATAATTTCTTTAAAATATTTAAAAACTAATTAAATATTTCTCAAAATATTTACCTTCACAACACATTTCCACTTTTACTTTTTCTAAAGACATCTTTATGGCTTAATGGCAGCGGCACATTTATTTTCTATCTCCTCTGTGAGTCCAAAACAATTATGCATGAAGATCTATTTACTACTCGCATTTAAACGATTCTTTCTTTTTAAAAGTTGTGGAATTTTCATCTCAGCAGATGGTTGTACCATCTGCTTGCAAACAATTGTCCGTAAAACAAAGTTTGAGTCCTTCATTTTGTCGTGTGTTACTACGACGTAGTATTTCAGCAGTTTATGGATAAAATTGGCAACCCATAAGCAGCGCGTAATTTGATCTTGACAGGACTTCAGCCATTCAAAGCTTTTCACGTTATAATTAACCACAAGGATCGGATTTTCCGTTTGACTTAATTTGACCTTAAAAAAACTCGAGCATTTCAGTCGAAAAAGGTGGGGGGAGACTGGTAAAGGGAAGTGAGAAATAAGACTGGTAGAAGAATAATTAGATTAATGATTTCTTCATTGCATTATAAACTGCTATCTCTTAAAGTGTAGTTGAGAAATAATTAAGATGCATTAATTTAGTATGTCTAGCAAAACATTTATTATTTGAATTAAATTGCTTAACATTGATTAAATTACTTAAGATCTATTAAATTACTTAACATATATTAAACTGCTTAACAAGCGCTAAATTACTTTATGATCAGTTGACATTTTATTCCAGAAGGAAAATTTTCAATGATGACAGCGTCCACCTTTTTGTTCAAAGCTTTCTTTCTCTTTACTTTGAAACATTAGTTTAAATTTTAAGAATATGGAAAATATTTTTAAAACATTTTCAAAAATTCAGCAACATTACGTCTAATAAATAGAGGTGTAAAGTAAAAAATTTTATAAAATAAAGTTATAATTGTTCGATTTGTCATTTTTTGACGTAAATAAGTTCTATGCAATTTTAAAAACAAAGTACGAACTTCTTGATTTCCGTACTGCATATTTCTAGATTTTTAGGTGAAAATGAATTACCCAAAGATCATTTTCAGCAGTAACTTGTTCGGGTGATTTTGATTATGTAAAAAAATTGTGAAGATATTTTAAAAACATGACTATTTGTTCGTTGTTAGGCCAAAGAGAAATTAAGGAGAAAATACGACGTGAGACACAATTTAACTGTCAAATTTATCTGTTTGACCACTTGGTCTAGTTTAAGAAACGTTCAGTTAAGCACTCGGCACTTTTTGTTAAATTTATAAAATTAATTTTATTTTTTCAATTCCTACACACTATTTACTCACACTCTCTATATATTTATTTATTTATTTATCTAGGAGATTTTTCAATCGCTAATAAAATACATTTTAAAGCGCTCAATTGAGCTGAAATTTAATATACATGATTGTTTTGGATGACAATACAACAATTTAATTATAATTAATAAAAATTAATCGATTAAAACTAAGAATTTAAAGAATTTACAAATACAGCCATGTTGGCGACTTGTGTCAAAACTTGAAAAGGTTATTTTCTCACGTTTTAAAGCATTCAGTTGAACTGAAATTGTATATACACGATTGTTTTGGATGAAAATACGATACTTTAATGATAATTAATAAAAATTAATTACCACTTAATGTTGTGTTCTGTCCTATGTATTTTTATATTAATTGTAAAAAGTAGCTAAAAAATAAAAAAAATTTCTTTGTTGATCTAAGTAGGAATTGACTTAATTTTTTTATATTAATTGTTTAATAAAATAAATTGAAATAATTTATTTAAATGTTTTATCTTGTAGTTGGTGATGATATATTTTCATAAATATATGAATTTTTGAATAACAGTATGTAATTTCAGTTCCTACTGTATATTATAATTATGTATATGATTACACCATATATATATATATATATATTGTAATGTGAATTAATTATTATTAATATATTCTTTTAAAAAAGTTTTTTTCTAATACGCTGATCTTAATGAACTTTTTGAAGTTGCCTTTTGTCTATTTGTAATCTTGAAATTATAAAATGTAATGTCAATTATGTTGGTTTTCTTAGTATTTTTTAAATCTAAAATAATGGTAACATTTACTTCAATAAAGTCTACAACAAATGAATTATGAGAAAAGGAAAAAAAAAACGAAATTTCTATCCATATTTTTCCTTTTATTGATTCAAAATATTTTAAAGAGATTTTTGAGGTGGGAAATTTCACAACTTAAGTCCTAAAATAATTTTAAAGTGTACTTTCAACAGGTCGAAAAAAACTAAGCAAAAAAAAAAAAAAATTCAACAAACTTGCAAAACATAGTTAAATTTTTGTAATCGTAAAAAGAACAGGAAAAATGGAATTATTTTTTATGTTTTAAATATTTATTGATGTACTAATTCATGGAATGTTTTGAGCTAATTCCAAAATATAACACCATGTGCAGATTTTTATGATATAAAACCTTTTCTTTCTTAATCGTTTGAGTCCCAGGAGGTATTGAAAAAACACTGTCGAAGAATCCCAAACCGAACAATCGCACTTTCTCAGAAATGAGTACGAAAAGACCCAAGTAGCGAGAGAACTCTTGTTTTATTTTATGTCGAGAAATACCAAGCAGTGCGAAAGCTCTTTGTTCATTTTACACCGATAAATCTTAATCGGAGCTATAGTATTGTTTGATCTATTGTAAAATGTACTATTTATATTAAAAAGAGCTGTGTAATGTACTTGTTTCGGTAAATCAGAACGCGCGACATTAACAATCGGTAACGCACCGTCAGTTGTTCATAATGTTCGAAATGTACTGCGTTTTCTCGACATAAAATCTCAACAGCGCGATTGCGCAGCTTGGGACCCGAATGGTTAAACAAATAAAGACGGAAATTTAAATTTTAAAAAAATATTTCAGGTATTTTGTGAAATACAGATAAATATGCTTGCCCCATAATAGTTTCAAAATATGCTTTATTTGTTATTTATAATTAAATGAGAGATTTTCATACTAATAAATGTTAATATTAATACTGAAATTTTGATATGAGTTGGATTCCGAACCTATGCTAAGTTTTTTGAAGAAAAAATTTAACTCTGCAAGTAACACTATTTGTGCACAAGCGTCAAGTATAATAAATTGCTATACATTTGGCAGACTTGGGCTCTGTGCAAAAACACTCACCGCAAATATATATATATATATATATATTATTATTATTATTATTTAAAAAAGCGACGACTTACACGATCGACCTTTTCCTGCGGAACTTAACCGCATTGGTATTCCACATCACTGGAGGTGCTGTTTGGTGCGTCATTCGTAAACAGCGACCTCAACCTAAGATTACCTATTTTTTTTCTCTCAAAAAAAGGTGTCAGAATCCCGGATGTCCATCTATTACCCAGTACATGTAGTGAATACGCAGCCCAAAACAAATTTGAGACCGAAATTACTTTCTAATATCACTGCGAACACATTCAATTAGGCTTCATTAATCTTGTTTTACTCATTAATCTTTGATAATAAATGAAATCAATAGTTTCAAATGAAACCTTAGGCTCATTAAACAGTCTGTTGAAAAGAATATGACAGCACCATGACTGTCTGCAAATAAAGGTGACATTAAAATAGTTATTTTGTGAAAATAATAATAATTTATTTTGCAAGTATAGTTTTATAATTTACCGTAAAATCCGGCGTATAACGCGCACTCATACTTTCAAACTGCATTTTTTAGTTTTTAGGTATATTCTCCGTATAACGCGCAACCCGTTTTTTACAAAGGAACACGATGTGAGCGTGTGCGATGCTCTTGTGTTTTTAAATCCTTTATTCGAAATCTTATCCCAGGATTTTGAAAAAATAGTAAACTTTTTGAATCAGAACTATTTAACTCCATTACATATGCCATATCTTTCTAATAAACAGTATTTCGATCTGTGTAGAAGTCTATTTTTTCTTATGCTCATCTCTTTTTCAATTCCTACTATTAGTTCACTCTCTCCCTATGTATATATATATATATATATATATATATATATATATATATCTTGTTTAAGTTTTCAATCGTTAATAAAATACTTCCTATTTATCCATTCAAGTTCAAATAATTTTTTTAAAACTTGTAGTGGATGACACTTGATGTTTATACAGATTTTTCAAACATTGTGACGGGCTCACGCTGACAATCAACGCCCCACGTTGGGCGCCACTATGATACCGCCTCCCCCTTGGTGACCGTATTTTTGATTGTCAGCGTGAGCCAGTCACAACATCAAGTAGTTAATTAAATTTTATCTTTTAATTTTAAATTAATTCCGCGTTATGTCTATCGTAGTTATAACTAGCTGCAACAGATGACGCCAGTACGTTTTCTAACCAAGTAGGAACTTACATTAAAATTTTTTTTATAGATTACTTTTTATTATTTTTTTATATTACTTGTTTTTGAAGCTATCATTTTTATACCCGGCGTGTAACGCGCACTCCTAAATTTTGATCTCATTTTTTTGCGTTAAAAGTGCGCGTTATTATACACCGGATTTTACGGTAAGTATACTTCGTTACAAGGCTTTATAGTAGTTCGACGCGATTAAATTCTTTATTTTTATTAACAACCATCTTTTAATCAAAATTCATTTAATTACCACATTTTTATACGTTCTTTTACTCTTTTGAATGCACTTTATTGCAAATTTTTGCACTAATCTAGATTTCAAGATGAAAGGAATTCCATACAGTTAACATTACGGTTACGAATGGGCTAAATTCATGTGACGTCATAATCACATGACAATGATAACCGCGTGTTTCTAGCCAATCAGTTCAAAAACTCATGTGCAACTTAATGATGCAACATTAAAAGAACTCTCACTCGTCCAGTTTTACATATAAGCTATCAACAATCTTGTTAAAAAACCTTTTATATATGTATTATTATATTCTCTTCTTTTTAGACTATGGAAATTGAGAGTATTAATATAATATTCGTAGATGTGTGAAAAAAATTAAAATTTCGTCATAAATGTAAAAAAAAAAGATGTTTAGAAAGGAAATAATAATATTTCAGGAATTTCTTCTTCAATGTACAATAATTATTGTAATAATAAAAAAAAGATTTATTTTTCTCACGATTTTAAAATTTTAATATACGGCAAAATCTGGCGTATAACGCGCAAGTATACTTTCAAGCTACATTTTAAAAATTTTTAGGTATATTCGCCGTACAATGTGTACTCCCTTTTTTACGAAAAAACATGAAATGCACATGTGCAATGCTATTTTGCTTTTTTAAGTCATTTATTCGAGGTATTATCCCGAGCTTTAGAAAAAAATAGTACACTTCTGGAACTACAAAACTTTAAGTCCATTAGGTATGTCATTTCTTTCAAATAAACAATATGTAGAAGTCTAATTTTTTTTTTTATGCTCATCTCTTTTTTTTATTTTAAAAACTATCACTTTCACACCTGTAAATTTCGATCTTATTTTTTGTGTTAAAAGTGTGCGTTAGACGCCGGCTTTTACGGTATATAAATAACATAGAAAATAATGTTACGGACAATTAATAAATTGCAGTATATATCTGAACCTAGCTGGCTCAAATATTTTTCAATTGTTAATTTCATTAACTATTTTTGTGATTTATATTTCCTTATTCAGAACTATAAAAATGACCATTTTAACCTAATAAACTACAATCTATTATGTTATATAATGCACATTCGCTCTATAGAATCTTAATAAATCAAATAAAAAGAAAAAGCACCGAAAAAGAAAATAGGCGACAATAAATTACATTATGACAGACGACATTCACTGTTCTCTTCTTATTTGAGATTTTATGATTCTACTGTTTACTTTTCCTTTTTTTTCCCTTTTTTTTTCTATCATCTTAAAAAACTCCACGACCTTTCACAGCTTATCATATGATTTTCGTCACACACACAGCAGCGTTTAATAATATTTTTGATGACTCCGTCTTTTAAAGGAACATTGGTATCACTCAGAGTTCATTATATAGTTCACTTGAAGATTTCAAAATATGAAATTACATCTTGTCATTGTTATAGCCTTGTGCTGATTGAACAAGACGAAGGATGAGAAGTGTAGAGATGTATGGAAATAAAGAGGAAATAAAAATCAGCTGGGAGGTAGACTTAAGGCGGAACCTCATTCCAACAATGCCTAGAGATGAGTGCCTAAAAACACAGCTGAACGACCTTGAAGTTAAGTAATGATACCAAACAGACAAGAAAAAAATAAGATAAATAAGGAAAAGAAACATGCGGGCTCTTGTGTAAACGGTTTCTTTTTCCGTACATTGGTAAAACGATAATATGACTTTGAAAAGATTAATTGTTAGTCAATTTGTAAACGATAAGGATATTAAAAAAGGGTCTGTTTCAAGAAGTAAGGTTTATTATTAACACGATTTTATAAGCTTCACTTGTATGTAACAGAATCTTTGAACTCGATTTTTACCCACTTTAAAAGGTCAGATTAATTCAAAATTTTGAACACTTGTCAAGGACTGATGATAATGTAATAATTTCATAATTTTGTTCAGGATCATCAAGAGTAACGATTTCCAGATTTGGCGACTAATTCATTATACCATTTCCAGATTTGGCGACTAATTCCATATAAATGATAGTTTTAAAAAACTAAAAATACATGCTTTTATTGTAGATCGAACTAAAAAGTAAAAAATAATTCTTAATATAAGAATAAAACGATTAACGAGAAAATTAATTTCATTGGGGTAAAAGCATGGGGTGCTTTGTACTATATGTTTACACTAACTCAGCATTTCGGAATAGAGCCTGTAAGAAATTATAACAATTAATATAGAGCACCCCACGCTTTCATCCCAATGACTTTAATTTTCTCGTTAATCATTTTATTATTATATTAAGAATTTTTTTTTTTTACTTTTTTGTTCGATTAACCATAAAAGCGTGTTTTTTAGTTTTTTTTAAAATTATAATTTATTTTAATGTTACTTTTTAAAATGAATAAAAAAAAGAGAACAAGTTAACTCGACATTTGTGCATATTTAAATTTTCGAGTATTAGCTTTGCATACTTAAAAGTTACTTATTAATACCCTTTTTAATTCATGCACAGGAAAATTTATATGAATATCACAAGCAGTAAATGCTTAACAATAAAGATAAAAACATAAATATTTTAAAACAAATGATTATAAAAGTGAAAACTTCAACTGTTGTGACTCGAAAAACTAATATTCTTCCGTTTCTATGTTCCTTTTATTTTTATTTAAAGATGCGGGATGAATGAGGCTATTTACATGAAAGAACTATTACTTGAGCATACGCTGTATAAAAATAAAATATTATACATTTCTTTTCTTAATGTAAAACGCAACTACATTTAGAATATTCCAAAAACTAACTTTACTAAAATTCTGTTGCCAGATTCAAAGCGAATAAGAAAGCACAAAGCGAAATATTAAACAATATCAAACAGGAAATGTCGAACTTATTAGGAGTGGCAACATCAACAATAATTATGATGTGATATGTATGAAAACCAAGTGAGATCGAGTGTTTTTATTGATGTCGTACTGTAAAGCAACACGAAGGCTGTTGGGTATGGACCTCGCAATTTTGAACCTTGGTCAAGTGACAAGAACGACAACTGAGCTTACATTTTCACACAAGATTATTCAATACGAAGATTTTTCTGTTTGTACATTTTCGTCAGTTTCTCTTTCCCCAAAAGCTCGCTTTTCTTCCATGTTGATGAGAGATTCATCTTCAAGAAGTTGAGTCCGTTTAAATATACATACTTCATGACATCGTCGGTCAAATTCTAATTGCTTTTTTTTTTCATATATTATAAAACACTTTAGAATCTTTTTCTTGATTTGATATCATAGCGCGATTTGCGTGGTGCCAATTTTGCTGCGGTGATGCTAATATGGAAGAATCATAAATTTAAAATGTTGTATGTTTACTATGTTAAAAAATTCGAATGTTTTATAAAACAAAAATGATTTATAGATGTACGTAAGCAAAATAGTTTCATTCACACACACACACATATATATATATATATATATTTGAAAGTTTTTATGGTACTTTTCCGTTTCACCGATGCAGTATATAAAATCGACGAAAATGATATAACCGATGCCAAACAGAATATTCCTGCTGACAACTTCGTACCACGACATTTCAAAACAAGTCGTGGTCTTATATTATCAGTAACATCTTTTTCACAATACATTAAAAGTATATGAAGAAACAGTGAGAACTAACATTGAAAAACATTTTTTTTTTAATGTATATATTGTGTGTTGTCACCAATAAAGCCTGCTTGGCAAGATTTGCGCGGAAAAGTACCGTATTTATTCCTGAAAGAATGATAAGACTGTCAAACAAGTGCTTAAAAAATAATTTTTTTATGCAAGATGAAGATACAAATTGAGATAACAGCGTTGGCTTTCAAATATTAAACATTTGTGCATAAAATGATAAAAGTAAAAATATAATCCTGTAACTTTTTTTATACATAAAATGCCTAACCACAAACCACTTGCCAGAGGATTTCCTTTTAGAAAACTTACTCTCAGAATAATAATGAGAAAAAAAGAATGAAAACTTTACGGTAATTCCACGAGACATCAAGGACAGGGGAATGAGACACAATTTGATTGCTAATGTACATTTCACTGAATTAATTAGATAAGAAAATCAGTTAAAAGAAGAAAAAAAAACTCCGTAAAAGGCTACTCCAATGAATTGATACTTTTCGTAATTATTAGAAGAAATTTTATTAATTAGTACTATTTCCTGGAAATATGAAAAAAGCAATAGAATTTTCTACAGGAAAAAGTAATTAATATACAGAACACGCATTCTTATTTCAGGCTTAGGGGTTTTCGTATTTACCAATTTAATATCGATTTACTAATCAAGAAAAAATTATTTCAAAAAAATTTTATTCAAGTAATACTTTTAGAAAATTGTTATAATAGATATGTAATAAGAATCTAAGATGAGATTTTCGAATAATATTGAAAATGGCAGTATTCATAGGAAATGTAAAATATACACATCCGCTCTATGTATTACTCAAGCGTGACAGCCAAATGAATTACAATTCAATTCAATACGCAATAGTTTGACATCCTAGCTTCCTGGTTGGAAGTGAATTGAACTCATTGTGTTTGCGTTACACCGAGCACAAAATATTTACATATGGGTAGTTTTCTCTAAGATTATGCAATTCTAATCCACACAAATCTTTTTTTTTGTCTTTTTTTTTTGTATGGTAGATACGTTCCTTCGAAAACCGTGTAAAAATAGAGTAAAAAAAGTATATGTGATTTATGGTAAATTTGGGGATATATATATATATACATATATGTTCCACACAACTATAAAAAAATCATTTAAGAAAAAAAAACTAAATCTTTTCCCAAAAACCGTGCAAAAGAGTAATAATGAAATCCATGTAACATATTTATAAAACAAAAGTCACATTCATTTTTATTACAAAAAAAAATTAAAATTAGTAAACAGTGACAATTCATTTTATAAGTACATACGACATATAAAAATTCAAATTGAAATTAAGAATAAAACTACTGACTAACAATTACTCATCCAGTGGCGTAACGTACAACCCCAAAACCCTCCACCATTGCGGAGGAGGAGGGGCCAAATATTCTCCGTTACGCCACTGTATTCACCGTTACTTTGTAATAAAAGTGTATGTTTATTACGAACTGGATCAAAAATCTTCAGTAGATGAGTTAGTATGTCCTTTGATTCAAATAAAGAATTTCGTTCGTTCTAGAACAAAAAATCGTGTAAAAAAATATAGTGGTGAATAATTTTATTCAAAACCGTGTAAAAAAGTAGCGCTAGAACAAAAAATTCGTGTAAAATAGTCTATCGGTGATCCGTGTTATTTCAAAATCGTTTAAAAAAAGAGTTAGGTGTACATACGAGCTATTTTTTTCGGTCTTTTTCAAACTTTAAAATGCATACTTTCGTGTTATCTTTGACACCCATTCAAGATTTTTCTTCATCAGCACAAGTATCTTACATAAAATTAATATTTTATCATCTTTCAGACTTTTTTCCTACTTTCAGACTGGCAAAGTTTGTTTTTAAATTTTAAGTTCAATGTAAAAAATTTTAAAATCAAGTTTCTTTCAATTTTTTAGTTATTTTGTTCTATTTTAACCGATTTTAATTAACACTAGCTAAAGTAGAATCTATCACAGCTTTCTTAAAAGTAAGGAACAGAGATAAAAGCCCGACAGGGCTACTCAAATTGATCCCTAATGATCAATTTATACAATACATACATATTGTCAAATGCATTTTTTATTCTATAAATGCGGCATATCTAATCAATGTGAAATGGGCTAAATTCATGGCAGTCACATGATAAATACAATCACGTGCTCTCCTTTAATTCAAAACTGACATTAGGCTTGTATTTATTGTTTTATTAGAAAAAGTTAGATAAAATTTCGAATTTTATAATTGGGTACAGAAGCTCAAATACAAAGATTCTTCAAAAAGTTTTCCAAAATTTAAAAAAAAATGATTCTTATACATGTTTTTCTAAATCATGATCATTTCCTTTACCAGTGTGCGTTATTATTGATGACAAACTTGTATTTTTAAAAGAAAGTTTCTGCAAAAAGCATAAGTTGGCAACAGCGAAGCGTATTAACTGATTGGCTGGAAGCACGTGACTGCATTTATCATGTGTCTATGTCGTCACATGAATTTATGAACAGATCGGCTGGAAACACGTGGAGTGACTATGACGTCACATGAATTTAGCCCGTTGAATCATTTCAATCTGTAGCAAGATCCAAGGAAAACAATATTTTATTGTCCGTGGAAACTTCATAAATTAAGTTTGATAAAAAGAAAATGATCAAAAGAATAATAGGAAAAAAACAAACTATCAAAATAAAAGCGTTGTTATTTGTACAGCCATATATTCACGCGTTATACATAAATAATAGTACTGTAAAGAAATTTAATTTTGAATATTGAATTAAGACGCAATCGTGTTCACTGGGGCTATTGGTGAAGTACCTTGTAATTTTAAATCACTATCAAGTTAGGAGTACAACAAGTGAGGTGTGGATGACGCATACATTTAGCACTCCAAACTTCCACACTACACCAAGTGAAGAATTAGAGTCGTTCCATTTGGCGTGCAACAGTCCCCATTATTCTTTACGGTGCGTTTAGTGGATCGGGATTTGAACTTGGAGCTCGACTACCGCGGAAAAGTAGAACTGTATTGCAACTTGATAATGTATAAGGATGGTGTTAATATATTAAATATGAATAATTACAGAACATGCACATAAAATGAAAGTATGCGCAGATCAGTGGCGCACACAAGGAGGGTGTCCGGGGGGGCCGGGCCCCCCCCCCCAAAGCCCTCGATTTCTTTCCGATAAATTATAATTCTAAGAATGTAGTACGTAAAAT
>BMAV01027114.1:246093-261743 GCA_019973955.1 Trichonephila inaurata madagascariensis | reverse complement strand
TTTTGCTTTATAATATGGTTGAAAAGTATATCGCATAATTTAGGAAATTAAGACGCATTTACGATTATTTATTTGGAATTATCGCCAAAAGTTTGGTGTGAGTGTTAAACTTACGTCGCAATACAAGGGCTTCTTAGATTCAAGGGTAAGGGGGGAAGGTGCGGACTTGTGCTGCCTCCCTGTGTATGCATCACTGATTAATGTTAGTTATTTTACTGTTATTATATATATCTATTATTAATTAACTATAAGTCCATTGATTATATTCAAAATAAAGTTAAAATAAAAAAAAAAACTTACTATTTAAATATACTTCTTGTATCTTTTATTTTCTATAATCAGTTTTTTAGATTCATTTTCCCTCTTTCTACATCGCAATTAAATGCTTTTTATATATTTCTAATGAAGCTGTGGATTGGTATTTTACCATTGCAGACCTAGTACATTCCCCGGGATTTGGAATCTCTTTTTAGTGTGGCATCATATGGGTGGGATACCCAGTGATGTAACGTACACTCAAGCAACCTCCGCATTGTAGGGAAGGGGGAGGGCAAAGCCTATGTTATATTTTGGTTTTGCAATCCTTTGTAAGATCCAGTTTGGACATCAAACCCTGACTTTGCAGGGGGAGGGGGGAGGCTAATATTATCCGGAACGTCACTGGGTATACCAATCGCCGCAAGTAATTTTGAAGCACAGTTTCCTCCGCAGAGGGAGGCACCCTATCCTTGAAGATGTGAAACTGTACTAGGAATTAGAGCACCCCAGCCAAACAAGGCTTCAAGGGATCTTTTACCAGTGGCGTAAAGGAGAATATTAGGGTCCCCTGCAAAGTCAGGTTTTGGGCCAAAGCCGGATTCTACAAAAGGTACATACTTGCTGTCAATCAGGCTTTGGGCCCCTAGAATCCTGGGACACCCCGCGATGCGGGGGTTTCGGGGATGTACGTTACGTCATTGTCTTTTACATACCGCATAGTCATACGACATGGACGCTGCCTATTTTTGCATCATGAAAGTACACCGACTCTGACCGGGGTCGATCTCGCAAACTTGGGTATACAAGGCCAGCACCAAACCAACTACGCCGCCCAGCCAGCAACAAAACTAAATATTGGTCCATGTAAAAGATTTGTTTTTTTTTAACTTTTTTTTTATTAATTATAGTTTGATTCTTCATATAGTGTTGCTTGAAAAGACGGAGACAAATTGTTAATAAGTTAAAAGAATCACTCAGAATCTCATTATTACATATCATATTTATCGTTTGATTTTTGAAATAATATGCGAAATGAATGTTTACTAGTAAAAAGAAACAATATCATTACATCACAAATTTTAAAGCATTTATGTATTGCTTTTTACATTAATGTTACTCAACCTCTCTTCGACCTTGACACTCCTATTACATTTCAATGATTCCCACAACATCCAAGTTCAATGTTCTTGCTTAAGGGTTTTATGTTCATGATGTCACTTTTTAATTTATTGCTTATTTCCCTCCCTCTACAGTTGAATTTGCGGTGGATGTGTAGGATCTCACACGGAGAAAGCTGAGAATTATAAAGAAAAAGGTAAGATATTTTTAAAAAATCTGCCTTATCGAACAAATGTTTAACTATTCCTTACAAAAATGTATCCCATCTTGTTATTTATTTTATTTTATTTTTTATCTTAGAAAATGTTTTTCAAAGTTTCACTTTTTGAAGCCATTTTCCTGATCAACACTAATTATATCAATCGTGGAATTGAAGTCATAAGTAATGTCATCATTATTGAATACAAGTGAATTAAAATCTCAATTGAATTCTTATCAAGTTATCAGTTAAATTAAGGTGATTGACTGCGCTCGAAATCAAAATTTTGGAAAAGTGTTCAGTATTAATTTTTTATATATATTTAGCGTCAGTTGAATCAGGATATACTCATAAAACAGTCTTATGAATATTCAAAAAAAAAATTATTTAAATGCAATTTTTTGGCAAAAATTTAAGAAAGAATGACTTATTTTCAAAACATTCTCCTTTTACGGAAAATGCTTCTCTAATAATAATATTTTGCCTATAAATAGCTAGGAATTCTAAACAAAAGCTGAACTAGGAATTTTGAAATAGATATATAATATAGAAGTGTATTTATCCGTACTTTATTATATAAGAGTAGTAAAATTTAAGGTATCCGCGCGCGCGAGAGAGAGAGAGAGAGAGACTACGTTCGGAACCGTAATTTTAAGACGGAGCATAAATGGATAATTTTCATGATATTTAGTGTCACTTAGATTAGAATACATGTATAAAATTGTTTTAAGGACATTTTGGCAAAAAAAATTATTTAAATACAATATTT
Organism: Trichonephila inaurata madagascariensis; assembly: GCA_019973955.1. NCBI lineage: Eukaryota > Metazoa > Arthropoda > Arachnida > Araneae > Nephilidae > Trichonephila > Trichonephila inaurata. Next base: position 259,398 of record BMAV01027114.1, on the reverse strand, counting down.
CAGCAAAAAACTAACAATAATCTTTTTTCAAAATGTTCTCCTTTTGTGAAAAATGCTTCTATTATAATAATATTTTGCCTGTATATAGCACAGACCTCTGTACAGAGGCTCAACTATGATTTTTGAAAAATTCACATTATTTTTATAGTTACAACCATTTGAAATAATTATCGGCGTTTTTTTCGTAAAATTTCTCCCCTTTGTTGTCGTAAAACATGGATAAAGTCTCTTCTAAGTTATATATTTCAAACATTCTAGTTGAGCCTCTGTAGAGAGGTCTGAGCTATAGACAGGCAAAATATTATTATACTAGAAACATCTTTCACAAAAGGAGAATATTTCGAAAATGGGTCATTCTATGTTCATTTTTTTGTCAAAATATTGTACTTAAATAATTTTTTATTGTAATGCTATTATTAAAACAATTGTATATTGTTACATTTTCTAATTTAAGTGACACTAAATATAAATAGTATCCATTTATGCGCTTTTGAAAAATCACGGTTCCGAACGTAGTCGGATACCTTAAACAAAAACACCCTATATCAGGCCTGGCGAATCTGTAGGACGCAACACAATATTTTTGGCACGCCAATATTCAAAATAGTTTCTATTTTATTTTAAAATTTCAAAGTTCTCTATGAAGTATTACGAACAAACGCGAGTGATCGGTCGCGGGGCGGCGGGGTGCACACTCATTTGTTATTGTCTTGCCTTAGTTACGTCAATTGCTTATGATGTAAAGTTTGTCTATACATAGCATAGTCAATTTCATTAACACAACTGTATTTTAATCTGTGTTATATTTACGGTTTTCAACTGTTATTTAACATGGCCAGTTCAGCAAAAGAACAAAAAGTGCAAGATAGTAAGTGCAACATGGAATTTTAAATTTTGTGGACCGAGAAGTATGGCATTATTACAGGGGCGTAGCTACCTCCGTATCAGTCGTATCAATGATACGGGGCCCCTGAGCTACAAGGGCCCCAACATGGGTAAGTACAATACCACTAATAGGATTTTCATTTCCAAAAAGGGCCCCGAAGGAGTTTTGATACAGGGCCCACTCAGAACTAGCTACATCAGTGCATTATTAGTGAAAGCGACAAAGTGGTGTGTGTTTTATATTGTGGAATAGTTGAATGCAAAACGTCTGTAAAATGGTATTTTGAAACAAAGAACAAAACCTCTTGTCAAAAAAGTGAACCACAGCAAAAATAATTAATTGCTTAGAAACCGTTTGGCAGATGACTCATATTCAGCATGTATTCTACAAAAAGTGACATCTTAAAATCCTAATATAAGTTATTTGTCATCCTCAATCTACAGCAATTGAAATCACACTTATGTTACTTTAATTTGAATTACACGTACAACTAAAACATTTATAACTATACAGTGCAAAAGGTATTTTTTCGCAGTAAATAGTTTTGTGTTGTCAGTACTTATTTTTATTATTTTCCCAATAATCACAAGTCAAAATTATTTGACGGCATGTCTATACCTCATTAAACACTTCTTTAGATAAAATGGCACATTGATCTAAAAAGATTCGCCCCCCCCTGCCCTGTATTATTTCAATTAATCGTATCTCTGAAAATAACGCGAAATTTTCAAGAATCCTTGTTTAACCCCAGTATAGAAGTCATAGCTATATATAGGAAAAATATAATATTTATAGAAGCAATTTTCAAAAATGGAAAGTTTTGAAAATATGCCACTCTTTATTCATTTTTTGTCAAAAAATTGCATTTAAATAATTTTTCTTAAAATATTAGTTTTAAAACAATTTTATGTGCATGTTCTAATTCAACTGACACTAAATATCAAAAAAAATTATTGATTTATATGCTTTTTCAAAACCACGATTCCGAATGTAGCCACCTTAAAAGTAAAATTCTGAAATTTTATGAATACATCACATCACACACAAAATAAAATTACCCATATAATAAAATTAAGTTAAATTTCGCGTATTTTGAAATTTCAACTTTGTTATTCTTTTACGTCATGCGAAAAATGAAAAAATATTCTGTAAGTATAGCAAAACCGGCATCAATAATAAAAACTGGTGAAAATGATAAAAACAACTGATATAAAAGATTATGGAAATGAATCAGCCTATTGAACTACATGTAATCACATTTAAACAACAGAATCACTAGGAACACAACACTGATTTTGATTGGAATTTGAATACACAAACACATTAAAATTTACTTCTTTATTTTATTTTTGAAGGAAAAGGAAGACGTATTTCTGAAATTTAATCGATAATCTTTTGAAATAAATAAATTAGTTCAGTAGTAAAAATCTGTAAGCATCTTGCACATTGTGTTATAATTTTAAAGAAAGAGTTCTGATTTTTTAAGTACATTATCTACAAAACTAAATAATAAATTATTAAACTAAAACATGAACGGAACTTCTACAAAAGTTTTCTATATTTCCTTCCCCTTTCTATATTACTTAAGCAATTATTTTTAATTGCATTTTGTAACACGTTTCCTGTAATCATACAGTTAAGGGTACCAGTAGGGGGCTCGAAGTTGAAGACATCTCAGAAGGATATTGCCAAATTAAGTGATATCATAACGACTAACAACTAACATTTATAGCCGTCACTGTATTTTTTTTTTTCTCAAATGTTGTTAGTTCAGGTGGTACAGTGGGAATAAATATTAGTTATCTCCCAAAAATTGAAATTTAAGTAATTTTCAATTTTTTTTTTTTTCCATATGTTTTGAACAACTTTTTTAATTTTGTTTTGTAGCTATAAACATTCGTAATAATGAAAACATGCTACGTTGATTCGTTTAATGATTCACAATGCGAATAAGTTTTGCAATTAATTATAATCCCTAAATTTGTAATTCACTACTGAATCTAAAAATACAAAGCATATAAAAAGGAAAAGAAATAAATGAAATTCTTATCAACATATTATGATTCTATATTTCCTTTTATCACACAGTAAATATGACAATAAACTCTCTTTTTATTAAGTTTTTCACAAATAACGTACAAGTTTTCGTATTTTAAAAAATAAATTCTTGTTTAGAGTTTAAAAGTAATGATTTTAATAAGTGACTAAATAACAAAATTATTAAAAAGAAATATCATAATTCAATTTTATCACTCTTTTTAATGCTATTTTGTAAGATAATATTTTGAATAATTGTGTTAGCACAGTAAAGGAAAAAGAAAAAAAAATTTTTTTCGTGCTAAGAATTAGAGAGAATTAATGGAATTATAAACACAGCTGTTCCAATAAAAATCATTAAATTAAAGAACAATATGTTATAGGTTAGTTTTTTTTAAAAAAAATTCTACAATGCGAAAGGAAAAAAAGATTAAGTCTAATTTAATATGTACTAAACTTTCTCAATAACTTTTGAAAATAAAGTTTGAACAAAATCTGAATAAAAACAAATAATTAAAGATTTAGTATCCACGATTAAATAACATAAAAGATATATGATATAAAAAAAAGAAAATTCGATGTGAAAAGCGCGGGAAAAAATATAGCAATTAATGGAAAGATCTAAATGGGGAAAGAAGATTCTGTCTCATCATCTTTTTTTTAATTTTCAGCTGGCAGCGCGTCAAATAAGAATAACACAAACTTTCATCAACTTACAAGCTTGGTGAGCCCCGCACGTGCTGTTTTCAGCACCTTCTTCCGCAAAACCTTCATTTTGAGGAAAATAAAGCCGTAGCCACTCCATACTCACGATAAACACCCGCTAGTGACACTGTTGCAGAAAAAGTTCTTTCCGCAGTTCATTGTTGCACTCCTTTGTGGAGTTAATTGCTCAGAATTTACTATTTCTTCCATAAGTTTGTGGATTCCGCGTCCTACGATGAAGCGGCAACAACGAAAATCTCGTTTGGGTTTACGTCACGCCGTGACGTTTCAGTGACGTAGCGTACTCATCGAGCTGGAAATGAATTCCACGCACCGTGCGGTGGTGTTTTTCAGGTGGACAAACAACCGCGAAATATGTCTGTCACAGGTAACGCGATGCATTTTAGATCGTTTTTTTTTGTGTGCGTTTCACATTTTTTTGGTGCATGGGATTCGTTGTGGCATGCCGAATGATGTTGTTAGGAATTTTCGAATGGTGTTAAGTATTTAAATACATTTATCACATTCGTCGTTATGTTTAATACAATCGTAATCACGTAATCGGCATAATAAAGTGTTATCTAAGCTAAACTAGGGGAAAAAATTAGTCGTTTGGCGGAGTATCGTTCTATTTTTTGGTAGGATTTTTTGTGGGATTTTCTTTGATTAAATAATAATGATAATAATAATCATAACTGTTGCAAATTTTCTTAATGAGTTACGTGAATCCTCCCCCACCCCCGCATAAGCTTTAATATCGTCTTATGTACGTGAAGATCACATATTTAACTTGGTTATTATATGTCTTACCAGTGGCGTAACAGAGAATATTAGGGCCCCATGCAAAGTTAGGTTTGGGGCGCCAAGTCGGACCTCACTAAGTATTGCAAAACTATAAGACACTTCGGTTTTGCCCCCCCTAGAATCTTGGCCCCCCTCCCCCGGAATGCGGGGGTGTGCGCTACGCCACTGTGTCCTACACTAAATGTTTTAGGCGCGGTTGCATTTTACAGTTTATGAAGATAAAAATAAAGTTTTGAAAGCTAATTTTAATTTTATTCCGTATGCATATTACCTTTTTAGTTTTTATATTCCCAAAATTCTATATTTATTATTATTTCCTTGATAGAAAATACGACAAACTGTAAAAGAAAACTTAAACGCGAGATATAAATGTTTGCTATTCCAACTTTTACGAAATGTATTATCGTAAAACCATGAATCATGTGCCCGATAATTGAAGCCTGGTTCATAACATGATTAAAATAGCTCATCGTATTGTATTTGGTAGATTGTAAATCATATTACACATTATTATTTTAAACATAACCTTTATAACAATAAAACATTAATGACAACTTTTATTTTTTATCTATTATTAAAATTACAATTATATTGCACCCATTTGTGAAATTAATATCACTTAACTTACTTGTTATAATTTTTGTGTTTTTATTTTGTTGATCTCATTATTTATAACGGACATTTTCTACCAGCACAAAATATTCTAGATACATGCAATTTTTAGCATGAGATTTATGGAAGAATAATTAAAGTTCTTTCTATTTAATTCTTAGAATGACATAAAAATACTTCTTTAATATTTTATGATCTGAGAGATTTCGAATTATGTCATTTTTTAAAGAAGTAAATTCTAAAAAGTAGTCTAATTTAAAATAAGAAGAAAGACTATATTTTTACGAGATATTTTTATAAAGAAACAGCAATATACGAATTTAAAAAAAGTATCAAAACTCTTAAAATGATATTAACGTTTCATTTTGCTAATTTAGATTTTTCTCTAGATTAAGGTACACACGAGCAATTTTCCAGTGACTGACTCAAGGCTGAAAGAAAGGACATGATTTAAAAATGTTCTACACCACTGACTATGTTATTTTCTATGTTTACAATTATCTTTACATTTACCTCTTTTACTCTTTTTAGAGATTATTTTTACATCCAAAAAAAAAAAATCTGATTTTTTTTTTACGGTGACGATTTTGAACACATTTATAAAGCAGTCCCAGGTTCATCAAACAAATCAGAGAGTATAACTTTAAATTTAACAGTTCTTTGATTCTATTTTAATACTTGATTAAAACAAAAAATAATAAATTTATTTTAAATTTTCCAACACATTTTTTCAAACATTTATTTATTTGCTTTTAAATTTTGAATTTTTTCTCCCCCAATTAAACTTTTATTTCTACGGGTATTATTTACAATTACTTTACACCAAGAATGAAGAACCTGTTGGCTTAAGACAGGAATGGTCAACCCAAATGACCTTGCGCGCCATTTCGGAAGAATATGATAATCCCGTGGACCACTTAAGAACATGATAATACCGCGGGTCGCATATAAAAATATATATCTTTATATTAAATTTGGACCCATTATTAACATTTACTGGAGTAAAAATTTAAAACAGAATGAACTATTATTGTTGTTCTCATTATTTTTCTTGTATACAGACATAAATAATATAATAATTAAAGTCCAATGATCAAATAATGTTTAATTTATTTAAATAATGAGATATTAGTTTCTCAATTTTTTCACTTAGTTTTAGCAAGTCGATCTCAATGTGTGTATTTACACATAGTAATTGATATTGCAAATTTTCATCCGATAAGATTGAGCACGATTAATGTTTGATAAATTTCGTTTTCGAAAAGAATAATTCCCAAATGTAGGTTGAAAAAAAAATTACAGGATCAAGCTTGATGCTGCAGGGTGTCACTGCAATGTAATAGTGTCCACTTCTAGGTTTCTATAAAAACAGAAGCAACTTGATAAAGTAGAAACAATTATGGAATTTATTTGTTACAAAACACGACACTAAAATTAAAAATATTGCACAAAATCTCGCAGGCCGCGGGTTGGGCACCCCTGGCTTAAAATATACATGCGACGGCTGAGATTACAACTACGATTGTTAGAATAAAATTCTTACAAAAGAGGAGGAAAAACGCTTCATCTCTATCAAAAGTATTTATGTTCATATTTATTATTATTATTTAATTCTTACTAATTTGACTGTAGCTACAACTGTCAACTACAGTTAATCATCTAGTCGGATGCTATTCTACGTTTATGTTATACTTCATCAAATTTCCTAGGGTGCATGTGCTCTCTCTCCTAGCTCAATAACAATTTAAATTTCTTTTTATCTTATGAAAATGCTACCTCTTCCGTATTTTGGGTTTTTACTATTGAAGTTACGTATTTGAGTCACGATTATTTATCCTATAAAACTTATACTCTTATTACACTCCTCAAAAGTAAAATTGCGACACCAAAAAATAGTTTAAGTGGCGTCATGCAAATTTTAGGAGCGATAGTGGTGGGGAGGGGATATGCAAATGATTAAATTTGCTCACGTATTTGATGACATGATGCTCATGTCCCAGCTATAAAGGCCAGCCAAATTTCGAAGGACAGTAGAAAATGCCTCTGAGATCATTTTTCACGCTTACCATCATCCTTACCTTACCGGAGGACGTGACCGTTTTATCGAACTCCATGAACTAGATTGCCCAACTTGTGTCGGGCACAACGTGAGTACCATCCAATGTTGTGTCACACGATGAATCCAGGAAGGTCTACGTGCAAGCCGAAGAGGAAGTGTTGCGCATAGTTGCACGTCAGAGTGCTTGGACCGGTGTATTCGCCAATTGAATATTTTAGACTCTTTCTCCATGGAGCGTAACATCCGAAGTGAGCTGTCTCTTGGAGCAGGTGGATCAATGTCCACTCAAACCATACGCAACAGATTCCATGAAGTATAGTTACGTGCACGGGTACCAGCAACAAGAGTACCATTGACCGCTCAACACACGGCTAGACACCTGGTTTGGTGTCATCGTCATCATACCTGAACCACCGAATGATATCGGGTATTGTTCACGGATGAATCTCATTTCTGTAAGTACAGGAATAACGGCCGTCGATGGGTGTAGTGATGACCCGGAAAACGCTACGAACCAACCCATTTCGACGAGTATCAAACCGGTCCTACACTGAGCATCATGGGTTGAGGTGGCATAATGTTTGATCACAAAACGTCTCTGGTACACATTGATTGCCGTTTGACAGCGGATCGCAATGTCACATAAAATTTTTTCAGCCTATTGTTCCAGCGAGAGAATGCCTGGCACGATGAACTCTTAACAGCCTGACTGGATTTGACATCCTTCCCTGGCCGTAGTGCCGGTTTAAGCTTATTTCTGGCCCTGAGCGCAGAAACTCTACGGGCTTCTTGGCACTGGTGGATCAAAGTTTATAAACAGAAACACTGGTTAAGTTCAGCTTATCCGGGCCCCTGGGCGCCCGCCCCAAGCGCCCAATGGATAAATCGGCACTGCCTGGCTGGCAAACTCTTCAGATCTGAATCCTATACAACACCTGTGGAATCTCATCGGACGTGATATGAGCCGAGGACTACTAGCGTAAACCGTGGATGATCTGCGAACAGCAGTGGATGTGGTTTGGCAACGGTTACCCTAGGCAACCATTATTGATAGAATTCCTCGCCGGAATGTGATAGCTGCCCGAGTTTAACACATTAGATATTAAATAAATTGGTTAACAAAGATTTTGTGTGTTTTTCAGTCATTTGCATATCCACCTCACCACTATTGCACCTAAAATTGTACGACGTTACCTGTATTATTTCTTGGTGATACAATTTCATTATGTCTTCATTCAATGTATAAGTCATTTAAATATATTTTTCCTTGGGGCTTTCGAATGAAGTCATCAAAAAAGAGGACTTCAACTTTCCCAATTTTTACCGCAGCAAGACGAACTTTGTATCATTCATTCTTGACAGCTCGAAGAGAAGTTAATTTTGACTTTCATGTTTTAATAAAAAAAAATAATAAATAATTTACAAATACTTAAATGGTTTTAAAGGTACATATAAAGTGTTAATATTTTCTAGTGTAAAACGTTTTACAAAGATTTTGGAACCCTTACACTCATACACAAAATATTTTAAAAATTTTAAACAAGACTAAGAAAAGAGAAAATACTAAACATGTAAAATGAGTTGCAAAGATTATCTCAAAATATCTTCTTGGAGACGAACTAATTTGGGAAGAGCAAAAACGAAATCACAGAAGACCAGATGTATACCAAAGCATTCAACAAAAACACGATACTTATTTTAGTAACAGTTAAAATAACTCCCGAAGAAATAACGTGAAAACAACGTTTTAAGTTATAAGTAGTAGCTATATTTTTTTGCCCACGTAGAAGAATCTACTAAAATTTTTAAAAAAATCTCTGTTTATATATGTACACATTTTCTGTATTAATAATGAATTTCTTGTGAATTATTTGTATTTTAAGTAAGAAATACTTTCGCAATTGAAAAAACCAGTTGTTTTCCATTCAGTAAAAATCTTTTTTTATTTGAAATTAAGTTATTTAAGTTGTTAAAAACTTAAATTTATGTTTAATTTTGTCTGCAGAAAAGTTTTCAATAAAAATAGCATCGGTGTTATTTTTATAAACATTATTCTTTTACAATTGTAGCTATTCAATAAGGTTAAACTTCATGCATTCTACAATCATACAATTTGCGATGTCGTACTTTATTCAAAAAGCTGGTTTTTTTATGATCTGTGAGAGACTTTTACACTTAAGAATATGAATGGTCATCAAAATCCTGGATAATTTTTTGATATCTTAGAAACTGTAACATTGGAGATTAATATATGAATGGATTACACACGTATTTTGCCTACATTGGACAATAGGAAAAGAACATAATGTGCTCTTTGTCAAGAAAAAAAAGAATGAGGTTCTACTAGGTTTTGATAAATTTGTAAAAAAAAAAATTACCAAATACTAATTAATAAAGAGTAGGATTGCACTACAATAATTTTTTTTAATGTTTTTATATTGCAATCTATTTCGGACATTTCAATTTTCTTAAGCATTTTAAGAACCAATTAGATACGAAAGTTAATGATTACTTACAAAAGATAGTGAGATAGATACAATATATATATATATATATATATATATATATATATATATATATAAGACCTTTCTCTCTGTCTCTCCCTTTCTTTGTTATTTTGTGTGTTGGAAGTTATTTTGATGTAGAAGGTTTCATGAAATCTTACAAGTAGCCTGCCGACTCAAAGATTTTTTTTCTCACGTAAAATTTCCTGGTAGCATGCTAATAATTTTTTTTTATTCCTTGTTTTGCTGAAAAAATACGTTCTTCGTTGGAGTATGTATATTGTAAAAAATTTGTAACCCTCTTTCAATTAAACTGGGGCCTGTCGAATTACCAACCGTCATTCGATCTTCTGATTAAACTGGATTTTACAGACTCAAGTTCTTCAATGTCGTTCTATACTCATGCATTTCTATGAGATCATCAATTGTTATCTCCTGATTGTGGAATACCGGCAATTCTTGAACATCATTACTATCCACTTCTGAATTTATTTGCCTGGCACAAGATCGATAACTTCTTCAACCAAATTACCAATTTCATCAAGCCCTGGCAATGATTTTTAATGATGAAAAAAAAAAATCGAAGAGATTTGAAAATTGCCCGCTAAGTCGGGGTAACGTAAGCCAAGGTATTGCTATTCTTAAGTTTCGATATTTTTTTAATTCGTCGAAAATCTTCTAATATTTTCATTTATTGATTAATATGTAACTGAAAACTTATTACAGCTATAAAAATTCAATTACATAGCATTTTCGTAACAGTGAATTTATTTTTATTAATCGTTATAAAATTACATCATTAAGTAATTATAATATCCTTAAAACCAATTACAAAAACGTTGAATTTTTCAAACTTTATTTGAATATCTAATAGAAATATAAATCAATCAATTGAATAAGTAATTGCAAGAAGGGAAACCCTGTTTTATAAATAAATACACATATTTCATGCTTTGTTATCAAATCTTCTCTAAAAATATGACAAAATTCTTATTCTAGGAAAAAAATTACAATGTTTCACCTTTCTTTTAAAGTTTTTGTCTACTATTTCCTTCCTTTTTTTATCAATGATACGTTACATCCGCTACGCTTATTGATTCAAACAAAATTTATGTAAATGTCAGGAAATAACCACGAAAAAGTCTAGATAATAATCAATCATCCGTACGACATTTTTATGACATCAAACACGTTCTCTTGTCACACGTCACTGATGCGTAGAATGGTTAAAATACGCTAATAACATTCCGAAAATGTCTAATTAAATCAAAAAAAAAAAAAAATAGAATATGATTTTGAGCAATACTTATTCGAAAATGCTTCCATAACGAGTCAAAACAATGAAAGGACTTAAAAAGGAATTAACATTTAAAAAATTAAACATACTTTTAACGGGTTCGAAACACAATAAATAATACATTTTAATAAGAAAATATCGATGCAGAAATTGTCCGTAAATTACATTATTATTAAATCATTTTAAGCTACCGTATACCGTACAGCGTTTTGTGTACGGCGTACACAAAAAAATGAGATCGAAATTTACGGATGTGCGTTATAAGTCGGGATATAAAATTAATAGTTTTAAAAATAAAGAAAAGAAGAACATACAAAAATTAGATTTCTACGTACCGTAAAATCTGGCGTATAACGCGCACCTCTCTATACTTTCAAACTGCATTTGTTAATCTGTAGGTATTTCCGTCATATAACGCACACCCCCTTTTTTTATAAAAAAAACCTGAGATGCACGAGTGCAATGCTCTTAAATTTTGAAGTTATTTATTCGAGATATTATCCCCAGCTTTTGAAAAAATAGTACACTTCTAGAACTACAACCCTTTCAGTTCAAAAGGAATGTCCTATTTTAAAAAATGAACAGCATATATATATATATATATATATATATAAAGGGTTTTTTTTATCTTCGTCTCTTTTTTTAATTTTTATTTTTAAAACTATCATTTTTATACCCTCGGCGTATAACGCACACTCGTAAATTTTGATGTTATTTTTTGTGTTAAGGTATCCGACTACGTTCGGAATCATGATTTTAAAAAAGCGCATAAATGGACAATTTTCATGATATTTAGTGTCACTTAGATTAGAATACACGTATAAAATTGTTTTAAGGACATTTTGACTAAAAAAAAATTATTTAAATACAATATTTTGGCAAAAAATTAACTTAGAATAACCTTTTTCCCAAATGTTCTCCTTTTGTAAAAAATGCTTCTATTGTTTTAATATTTTGCCTGTATATAGCTCAGACCTCTGTACAGAGGCTCAACTATGACTTTTGAAAAATTCACATTATTTTTAGAGTTACAACCATTTAAAATAATTATCGGAGTATTTTCTTAAAATTTCTCCCTTCTGTTTTCGTAAAACATGGATAAACCGACTTCCAAGTTATGCGTTTCAAAAATTGTAGTTGAGCCTCTGTACAGAGATCTGAGCTATATACAGACAAAATATTAATACAATAGAAGCATTTTTTACAAAAGAAGAACATTTGGAAAAAAGGTTATTCTAAGTTAATTTTTTGCCAAAATATTGTATTTAAATAATTTTTTTTGTCATAATGTCCTTAAAACAACTTTATACATGTATTCTAATCTAAGTGACACTAAATATCATGAAAATTATCCATTTATGCACTTTTTTAAAATCATGGTTCCGAATGTAGTAGGAATACCTTAAAAGTGCTCGTTAAACACCAGATTTTACGGTATGCATTTGGATTCCTTTTATAAATGTTGTGATACCGCCCCCCTTAGGTGACCGTTTCTTTGATTGTCAGCGTGAGCTAGAGATGTAGGGTTTGCAAAAGAAATAGACATTTTTATATAATTCTTAAAATGACTTTATTAAGAATGAAACTTAAATGTCTAACAATTTAGATAATATTATTTAAGCGAGAATCTATAATGAACAAACACACAGTAATATAGTTAAACCGAATCGCGTAACTAAGACCACTATAATTATTTAATCCACCTACTCTCACTTCTAATAATATTACAAGTCCTAATATCAAATAATCAATCCTACCTTAATCCAAATTTAGTTTCAATCTTTTGAAGAGGCGTCTGGGCGCGCGTGCAACGGTATGCACCTTGACCTAATGTCTTTAATCTTCAAGGTAACTTCACAATTGGCTGTCAATTCTCGCTTGTATTACTTTCACACATAACATTCCCCAAATTGCCATACGACTTACTGAAAGTTCTGTTATTTAAAAGCTATCTTATTTGCATTTCCACTTCACATTTCGCTTCTTGGGTTTTGGTTGGAAAAGAGTTGGCATTAATCTTGGCCCCTAAAGAACCCAGAGGTCATGTTAAAAAAAAAAGACGCGTGATCCCGTCACAATGTTTTTTTTTTTTTTATCTTCTAATACTATCGTTTAAACTCGGCTTTAAGGGGTTTTTTGATACACGCCTCTAAAGGCTGAACTAATGCCGTTTAACTTGAAATAACTGTCATGCCTGTGTTGCACTCTGCCAGCAATTTTTTCTTATTATTCGTTAGATGGGATCTGTATACATCCCAAACTAAAAGACTTTCTGGATTCTGTAAGACACATGGAGGCTTTCGCCAAACTTATCTTATCTACAATTTTACACCGTTTTCGTACATACATCAGTGGCGTAACGTACACCTCCCCAACTCCTGCATCGGGGGAGATAGGTCAG
>BMAV01027114.1:221311-241939 GCA_019973955.1 Trichonephila inaurata madagascariensis | reverse complement strand
CTTAAAAACTATTTTATTAGAACACTCCCTCTGAAGAAGAGAACGTGAATATGTAAATTAGGTCTCCTATATATAGTCTGAGCTTTCAAGCGAGAGAGAGGTAGAATATATTGCTAGTGGAACAGTGATCAAATTTATAGTGTAAATCAAATTTATAGTGTAACGCAGATATTTGCTATTTGATAATTGTAATAATCAAGGTGACAATCTGTCACTAGAGATTGCAAATAGATATTAGATAGCTATGAAGGCAGTGTATTCGAACCTGAAGTGTGTACTGGTGTTTAAAGTCTTCTCATACTTCGTGTACCTTGTTAATTGTCTTCACATAGATTTAATTGGGTGCATCTCTTAGTTTTGATTGATTGAACTTGTGTTGTTGATTGGTTACAAATAATTTGATTCGAGTGGGTCCAAGATCCTAACAAATTTCGATAATTTATTTTACATATTGCTGGTTAATTATCAACATTTATTGGTATTGATCCCTAAAAAAAGTATTTGTAATGGTTTAGTATGCTATTTTTAAAAAAGGGGTCTGAACGAGCTAGGAATCTTAAAATGAATCCTAGAATCGGTTTGTTGTATAACTAAAATTTACTAACTATCTCAGTTTTCTACTTTACATAGCTTGCTAATGATGCTCTATTTCCATTCTACTATTTTGAAAAAAAAAGCAAATTTATGAAACTATATTCAAAACTTTTCCAAATTAATATTTCTTGATATGTTAAAATTCATTTCTATAGGAAAAAATAATTCTGATGCAATGTTAGTTATCTGTTAATACAGCTTGCCATAGAATTTATGGTAGACTAATAACTATTTTTGTAACTAGACAGACAAATAATATTTTGTTTATTGTTTCCATGTAGATAAATATCGGGGGATCCACAGCAATTGTTGACAGGAGTTTCGAGTAGACACAAGTAGTTTGAATATTGTTCTTCAGGGGAAATTAATTATATGTTGAAGATAATCCATCAAAGATATTAATAAAATGTTGCTTGTCGGGTTCAGTTCATGTTTTCCCCAGAAATATAACTTGTTTTTATTTTTCAAGTAGAGAAATTCAGGTATTTTCAGAGACACACGCACCATACACCTTGATAAGCACCGGCTAATGATATTTTTACTGGGAATTTTCTTAATATCTTCATTGTCCTTTACATTTGTGGAAACCAAAACCTCGAATGAAGAAAAAAGAATAGCATATCAACAGAGTTCACGTTAAAATCTAAATTTAGGCAAAAACAGCTTCTAAATTCTAGGTTGCAGATTCATGCAAATTACACGGGATTTCTCACACAGCTATAAACATTTTAATTCCATTTAGAACATGGCGTTTAAGTTAACGCTATCTTCGGTAAAAGAACGAGAGCTCTAACTAAACGCGAGGCACATTTTCAGACAGAAAAAAATGACCCAATTTCCATGGAAATTTGCATTATAACTCGTACCTCTGTTAACAATATAGTGTTTTTAAAAATTTCAAAATATTCGGTAAATACTTTCTTTTTTGTTTTAATACGTGAAGGCAAAGCCCCTTTAACATTACGGTATAGCATAAAAAATACGAAACACATTTTATACAAGAAGAAATGAATCAGCTCGGTTAAAAATGGGAAGCATGATAAAAAATGCTGCTTTCTAAAGGATAGTGAAGCCAGAATATCATATTTAATTTTTCATTCCTTTTATATCTCAAAAAAAAGGTTCCAAATTCGAGTCCTATTCTTTAACATTAACCGAAAACAGCCTTAAATATTTCTCAACGTAAGTGGCTACAAGAACAAAGTATAAAACAAATTAAACTCAGAATATGAATGCGATTGCATTTCATCTCAATAGACCTAGATTTCGACAGTTTGTGTAAAAAATACTAACATATATCCTAGTTATTAAATATAATGCATCTGTAGGTGACACTTGAATCGTAAATTAATATTATTAATGAGTAAATTATATTTAAAAAATTAGCTTAGAAATTTTTAATAATAAATGCGATACATTTTTCTAATTGCCTTTATATAAAGTGCCTATAATATGTGTTGATCTACTTTAAACATTATTTTGAGATATACTCTTCGAAGTATGCGTATGGAATGGGAGTTCTAGGGGTTCCACGAAAGCATCTTCAAGTTCTAGGGGCTCCGTGAGTTGAAAAAGTTTCAAGACCACTGGTCTAGAAAATCAACAATACCAAAGTGTAGAGGGGAAAAAATGGATATCTTGATCTTTGTATTACGAAATAATATTATATAATTATATAAAATAACGTGGGAATATATACGTAAATACGTCATTTAGAAAGTTAATTCCTACAAGTATACTAAAAATCAGACATTTCTTCCTGTATTTAAAGTATCATCTTATCTCAGCTTGTGAACCTATTTAAAGCGAAAATGAAAGAAAAAGAATTATTTGGACTTTGCTGTAAATGCAAAGTGCGTGGCTACAACTTATAATATATAATCAATCGAAGCATAAAAACAAGTAAAATGAAAAAAAAAAAACTTTTAAGTCAATTCCTACTTAGATCAACAAAGAAAATTTTTATTTTTAGCTACTTTTTATGAAATAATTACAGTTATAATATATATATGTATATACATATGACAGAATCACAACATTAAATGTTAATTATTTTTAATTAATTATCATTAAAGTATCGCATTGTCATCCAAAACAATTGTGTACATAAAATTTCAGTTCAACTGAATGCTTCAAAACGTGAGAAAAAAAAATCTTTTAAAGTTTTGACCCAAGTCTCTAAAGATGAAACCAACGTGGCTGTATCTGTAATTTTTTAAATAATTAGTTTCAGTCAATTAATTTTAATTAATTATAGTTAAATTATCGTATTTTTACTCAAAACATTAGTGTATAGAAAATTTCAGCTCAAATGAGCGCTTTAAAATATGAGAAAAAAACCATTCTTTTGACACAAGTCGCCAAAAATGATGCCAACGTCGCTATATTTGTAATTCTTTGAATAATTACTTGAATAAATTAATTTATATTAATTATAATTAAATTAGTGTATTGTCATCCAAAATAATCGTGTATTTAAAGTTTCAGCTCAATTGCGCCCTTTAAAATGTATTTTATTAACGATTGAAAATTCCACCAAGATAAATAAATAAATATATAGAGAGTGTGAGCTAATAGTAAGAATTGAATAATCCTCTCTTTATTTCCATGTACTCTGAAGACTCTTTGTACTATTTAGCACATTTATCATAAACAGTAAAATATAACAAGAAAAAAATTCGAATGGGAAAAAACATGGGAAATAAAAAATACATTAAATTATTAAACATCTTACCAAATGTTGGTGCACACACAGTAATTTCTTTAAAATCATATAACTCCAGGATGCAATATTAAATCGGCTGACTTGATTGTTAAATTTAAAATTATATTTTAAAGTTCATTTTGCATAATTTTAATCTTTTAGCATGCATTTCATCTTAAGACAATTGCATTAACGCAATAGTGATGAAACAATCCTATTCCTAAAATATTGTGCAATAAGACATTCAAAATCCCTTTTGTGGAAAAAAGAAATTAAATATTTTAATCTCGAAATCAAGTAAGTTTTAGCACAAAAATGATGACACGATTTGTTTTTACGAAACATGTGATCATTAACATTTGAAAAAATATTTAAGAAGTCTTTTTTTTGTAATATTTTTTCGAAGTTTTAATTTATTGCATAAAAGATTCAATATATACGCGCGCGCGCATTCTGTTTAATATATTTTAAGAGAATTCACTAATAATCATTTGAGAATGAACTATGAAAGAGGGAGAGAATTTGAATTCAAATAGTAAAGAGGTTTCTCATTTTATTTAATTCTTTATCAATTATTACTTTCCTTTTTATTTCGCTTTTTTTTTCTTTTGAATCAGAAATTGCAACAAGAACTCAAAGTGTTGCTTTTACATATAAAATTGGTACTTATGTATTAGAGTCACCAGAGCCAAATTAGTGTCGCGCGAATCAAGCCATTTATCATTAAAATCTGACTAAATTTTTTTTAAATAAAACACATAAGAATCTTTTTGCTATTTCGATATCATGGTGGGATTCGCGTGGCGCAAATTTTTCTATGGTGATGCTAATGCGTAAGTACCAAAAAATCTCTCCAAAAATTCTAAGTACAAAATTTTGTTCAAAAAATTTAATAATTAAAAATAAATAAGTAAAAAATAAATTTAAAGCTATTTGTTGTGTTTAAATTTAAAACAAAATTGCTACCATATTTCCATTTTTTCCCCCTTTAAACAACAAATATTGTTTAAAGGGGAAATTTTATTATTTTTTTAACTTTTATCTCAAAGTTACAAATAAACAAGAATTATCATTTTGTATTTCGTGAATTTCCACACTTGACTTTTTTTTTTTTAACATTTATGAAACTTACTTTTTCTTAAATTACTGAATAAACTTTAAACTAACAACTTATAATGTTATTACTTGAACGATTGTCACAATTAAGTGTTTCTAGCGACGTGCACTGAAAATCTTATCTTATTTATTTTTATTTATAAATTAAGCGTATCAATTTATTCATTTAAATAAACACGAGATATAATTTTAAATACAGATAACGAATTAAAAAAAAAAGTCAATGAATGCTGTTTTTCATCAATTTAGCATGGAATAGATAAAAATATAGTAGACGCATCTGAGTCAACGGAATACTATATCATAACAGATAAAATGTAGATAAAAACGTATGCTAATGCTTACATAGCAAACTGCTAGCGGAAAATTAAAAGGTTAAATGGTGAATCCTAGAAAGTTTTACAGAAAACAAGCATTTTTCATTTTACTTACATTAGCAAAATTACTATAAAAAGAATTTAACTTTATACGGATTCAAAACAATCAAATAACTGCATTTTTTTAATCCATAAATTGGATTTTATTGTGCTTCAAATTTAATGTTAGATTCTTTGTTATTTTTTATTTATATTGATTCTTGATTTTATAACAATATACTATATAGTATATACTTGATTTTACGTATTTAAGTTACGATTTAAATTAATTTTATGGCACCAAGAAATAAACTAAGCCATCATTTATTCCAATAAAATCTTTTATTAATAGAACAGCAAATTAAAAACATTATTTTCATTTAATCTTATTGAGTAGTTCAAATACTACTTCGCCAAACGATTATAGTTTATTTTTAATCTAGACGTAACACTTGAATCAGTTTTATACGCGCGCGCGCGTGCATTAATTTTAAATGTAATAATTTATTTAAATTTCTTTTTCTGTAAGGTGACTGACTAAGTTCGGAACAGTGATTTTGTAAAAGCGTATAAATGAATAATTGTTTTGATATTTAATGTCACTTGAATTAAAATATGCATATAATATTGTTGCAAGAATATAAATTAATTAAAAAATTAAAAATGATAGAAAAATGGTATATTTTCAAAATATTCTGCCATTATGAAAATAACTTCTATAATTATATTTTGCCTAGATATAGCTAGGACTCCTGTGTAAAGAATGAACTATACTCATGTCCAAAATTAAGGTCACAAACATGTTTTTCGTCATAATTTTAAAATACCTCCAGTAAAACTAATAGAATTTGTATTTTAAAGGAATATCTCAACCTGCAGTTTAGCAAAAAGTGTTCTTTAGCGTTTGTTTTTGCAGAATTACTGGATTGAGACCTTTCACGCATAGGGGGATTTTGCCTTCACTTTTGTGAATATTAGATTTAAACAAACAAGTTAGTCTGTTTGCAGCGAGAATAACTTCTCACACTCGTTTAAATTCCCAAAGTGGTCTATATAGACCCCCAGGGGTCTATGATGACCTGCAAGGGGTCCACGTCAGCAACAAAATAATTTGGGGGTCCATGAGGTATAAATGGGGCTATACAATAGTTGCTCGCATTAAACCAGATCGTGACCAATTTTAAAAGAAAATATAATCAAGTTGAAACCACAGATTTTACCTATTTAACAGATTTATTGAGTTTAATGAGTTTAATTTGCAGTTACAAGGTGACAGCATAAATTTTATTAAAACAAGGATCGTCACTTTAGTGTTATACCTGTTATTTATCCCAAATTATGGAACATCTTGAAAAAGTTTTTAATTGCTTTTCCTAATCAGAAGGAGTTTCAGCGTGGTTGCCAATCTCAAAGAGAGAGAAAGTAAGAAAGAAACAAAAAGACTGGACTTTACTAACCGAGGAGATTTAGAGTTATACCTGACAAAATTGATGCCAAATGTTGAAATTTGTTATTGAAGCACCAGATTCATCCCTCCCATTAAAAACGTTTGCTAGCTGCTTAGTTATTTTATATATTAATTAAATTTTTATTTAATATATAAATTAATTAACATGTGTTTCTTAAATTTTAATCACTTTACTTTACTACAGTTACAAATTTAAATCTTTTAAAGTTGTACTATAGCAGCTGTCAAAAAGACATTTCAGTTGATAAATTTGCAAAAATTCAATATTATGTAAGCAGGGGTCTACCCAAAACCAAAAAACATGGCAAGAGATCTATGAGACAAAAATGTTTGGGAACCTCTGGTTTAGATGATTCCTTGAGATGTAGAGCCGTTGGCAGGCTTGAAACTGGCCAGTCTCAAGCGAAGGTGGTTTGATGGTTACTGAACAGAAAGTGGTCCTCCGGTTTTGGAATAAATTCCAAACAAGTAGTACTGACACCAAGAAGGTCAACCAAGATCGTCACAGAGCATCGACAACTGCACAGAGGGTTGCTACGACGACATAGGCAGACAATGATTCCTCAGCCTTGCTCGTGACCTTGCTGCTGTGTCTGGAAGAAGAATTTCCAGGCAAACATTCTACAGCCCTCTTGCAGAGACTGGTCATTACGTCCAGTGTCCAGTTTTGTGCATCCCTTTGACTGCACATCCAGCAGGAAACATCATTGGAACTGAAAACACCAACTGTGAACACCACAAGAATGGGGGCATGTTTTTCTTTTCAGTGAAAAGTCGAAACAAGACCGACAAAGTGATTCTCGTCGAATCTTCATCAGGAGAGAAAATGGAACTCGCTTTCATCCCTCCTGTGTAACAAATTTCGACATATTTAGTGCCAAAGGAATCCTTATGCATGGTGGAATATTACTGGGCAGTCACACACCACTGTACCTTTTCGATGCGTGTACTATCAACTAACTCACAGTGCTATAGGGATCAGATCCTAGAAGCCTGTGTGTGAGGTTTTACTGGGTACTATGGGCCCACACTATATTTTTATGGACGGTAATGCGCGGCCACACAAAACTCGCAGCGTTGATGAATTTCATGACAGAGCGGATATTCGCCATATGGATTGATCCTCGAGATCTCTGGATCATAGTTCTATTGAATATGTTTGGGATGGTCTAGGAAAAGCCATTTTTTAGCGCAGTACCCCTCCCAGGACCCGCACAGGAATTGAAAGTTCAGCTTTTGTAAAAATGGGCTCTGTTATACCACAAATACTTATTGGCACCCTTATAAACAGTATGACAGCTCGTTGTGAGGCTTGTATAGCAGGTCACAGTGGTCACACTCCGTATTAAGCACACTTTTCCTGAGTTAAGTGTTTTATCTCTGATTCGCGATTTCACACTTTTGATACCTTATTTCCCAATTAAAATCTTTTCTATATTGCAATGTTGCTATATTCTTTCTGACATTGTAATACGTCTATGTGCCAAATTTCGTGTCAGCACAGTAAATAATTCTTCAGTTTTCACAGATTTTATGTTTGTGACCTTAATTTTGGACATGAGTGTATAAGATATGTAATACAGTAGTGGATTTTTTTATTCATATTTAAATATATAAGAGTCAAGAAATTTTATCAAAAAACTCCAGTTATCATATCGATTGATCATAACTCTTAAAATAATCTGAGTTTTTGAAAAATTCTAGTTCAGTCTCTGTAGAGAAATCCTAGCTACATCTACTCAATATTTTATTATTATAGAAGCACTTTTCATAAAAGGAATATGTTTTGAAAATATATTGTTCTTTCTTACTCTTTTGCCACAAAAATTGCATTTTAATAATTTTTTCTCTAGTAATATAATATTTTTAAAACTATTTTATATGTATATTCTAATTCAAGTGGTACTAAATATTAAAAAAAATTGTTCATTTATATGCTTTTTCAAAATTACGGTTCCGAACGTAGTCACCTTACATACAAGATGTTGTTTTATCTATAGATTTACCATATACATTAATACATATATCTCCCATATACTTATATTGTATTTTTAATTAAATAATGCATAAATTAATTTATAGAAGAACGTTTAATATGAAAAGATATAAATGAGAAATGCATATTCATCAAACAAGTAAAATACCTGTAGGTTTTTCGGTGATGAATTTGTAAATTAAACAGATGAAACAGGAAATCTGTGATTATCATAGAAAAGCGTGCGATTCAGATGATAAAAATATTTAAAGATTTAAGGTGATAACAGATCTCGCAAAACACATAATTTTTCTTAGCAGGAAAAAGCAATTACAGTAAATATAGCGTATCACGATTTACCTATTTCTTATGTCAAAGGTTTTTGAATTAACATATTTTCCTTTCTTTAACAGAATGTGAAATTGCGATTTATATAAGAAGAAACATTTCTGAATCGGAATGAATTTTTTATGACGTACCTTATAACAAAAAGCACTACTTGTAAAAATTATTATTCAACGATGTAAATGTGTCGAATAATTAAAAAAAAAATCAAGGACTACGATTCTTTACTTACGAACTCGTGAATTCCAAGGTGCATCCGTGAGTATGAAAAGGTCACTAAGGTCGGATTTCGAGATGATAGCAGTCTTTTTCCATCGATATTTCATTTTGAATAAAAATATTGTTTCTAGAGTATGCTGAACCAGAGAGAGAGAACAAAAATATGTTTAAAAAAATGTAAATATCTCTACAAAGCTTTCTTTGATTTGCAACGTTGAGAGAATTCTAATAACGCAAACGATTTCTACCTTTCCTTTCTTACTACATCTACAAAGCGAAAATGTTTCGACATTAAGCCTAACTTAGAATGGAAGATTCAACTACGATCAATGCTAATACTTTGTTTTCAATATCGAACGAAAGCATTATTTTGACACTCTTTCTAAGTTCCCATAGTTACGTTTTCATGCATTCAAAAGAAAAATGAGAAACGAAAAGAAAAAATAAAGATGGGAAAAACCAAGAAATTGTAAGTGTAGACGAGTATTCATCGAACTTGATTTTTGAATTCTATTTTCTATCATTTTATTTTATTTTTTAAACAGAATATTCAGTTATGAAACAAAAAGCAATTAATCATTTTTTGCAGCCTTTCAGACATGATGTAGCTGTTTTCTTTTAAATGTATTAATTTCACGAAACAAGATTTCTCTTCAATTTGTTCACGCTGACATTTATAAAAAATACAAACAAGTGTCTGAAGTGGCGGGTTTCGACAGTTAAGACATCTTGTTTCTCACTTTGGTTTAATTAAGCTAATTTTGTCTACAAATGGGGCATATTATTCAATTCGAGCCTCCACTTTAAATTTACGCAATGATTCTATTAACGTTAATTTTTGTTCAGATTAGGAACTGCTCTAGACGTAGTCTGTAACAACAATTATATTAATTCTTCTTAATTTATTCTTAATGAATTAATTTATATTGGAATAAACGGACTGAGAAATTTTTTAAAAAAAAACACTTGTTCAAAATATAAAAATGCTCTTAATTTCAATCTTTCATACTTCTAAATTGTGTTTTATATGGTAATGAAGAAGATTTAAAAATTGTGAGTAATTATATATAATATTTATCAGATGGGACTGAAAATCAATGAGAATAATACCAAGTACATGCCTTGCACTAAATCATGTTTTAACAATTCCCATTTTAAAATTGAAGAATATAATTTTGAAGTTGTTGACAGTTTCACACTCATTCAGATTCGGAAATTAACAATAGAAACTAACAATTGTACTTTTTGATATCCAAAACAGATGGTTAATAGATAATGGCTTTAATGGAATACGAAAATATATGAAATCGAATTTAATCAAAAGAAAAACAAAGGTTTTATTGTATAAAAGTCTTTTAAGATTAGTATTAACTTATGCATGTGAAACTTGGCCAATGTCTCGAACAGGTGATAACATGATAATTATCTACGAAAGGAAGATTTTGAGATTTATTTTTGGAGCCACGTGGAAAATGGAATGTGGCGAAGATCAAATTTAGAGCTCTATCAATCATATAAAGAATCTGACATTGTTAACCTCATCAAAATACAACGAATTAAATGGGCAGACCACATTGTCAGAAAGAACGAAGACCGCACAACTAAAAAAGTCTTCAATGTTCAACCAATTGGCACACGAAGAAAGGGCAGGCTAAATATTAGATGGATTGATAGCCTAGAAAAAGATCTCCAAGTTTTGAGAACTAAGAATTGAAGAACACTAGCAGGAAGAAGGGTGGCCTGGAAAAGGCTTCTTGAGAAGTCCAAGGCCCACCCTGGAATGTCGAGCTACTGAGGAAGGAAGGATTTATCTGTATATAAGATAAAAAGATATTGTTTAAGTTATTATCATATTTGGATAAGACATTTTTTTAATTACCATGCTTTTAAGAAACCTCCATAAGGAAATAAATTTGATTCATGAATTTTTCTGAAATATAAATTGCGTGTTTATTAATGAATCGTGTTACATACATAAATTTCAATGACAACTAAACTTTGTAAAGATTAGTTGTGTTATGGGATGAAATAATTTGAACTGTCATGTCGAAGTACTTTTCTAATTCAGATCACTGTAATTCACAGACATATTTTTTCATTATACTAATATAGTATACATTTTTACTATACGACAAGGGTGTTTCCATATTTTAAAAGTTGTTAAGCTAGACATTTAAAACCAAATTACGTGTATTAATGTTTGAATACAAAAACAAGTAATATATATATATATATAAATTAAGTCTATCCCTATTTAGGTCAACAAAGAAAATTTTATTTTAGGTACTTTTTATTATATAGTTACAATTAATATAAATATGTATACACGAGGTCTATTGGCAGAATACTCAAGGCAACCTATCTCACCCGAAAGGGATTTATTAGTGCTACTTGCGACGAAACTTTAAATTTTGTGCCACGTTCAAGTGACGAGGTCGACATCTGAGTTGGAAACCCCTTCCCCCGAGCTTCCCCATTACGCCAACGGAAGAATTTTGAACTTTCACAGATAAAACATGCAAAAGCCTCTCTATATGGCGGGTCTACCATGGCACTAGGTTTCCTTCTCTTGTCGTGTCGGTTACCAGGGGTGGCTCGAGGGCCAGACAAACCGGACCCCTGTCCGGGGCGCCAAGTTCTAAGGGCCGCATTTAGATCTTATTTTTAAAAAAAATTATATATTTTCAGAAATATTATTAGGTGTGAATTTGGTATTTCATTTAACGTATCTTACTTCTTATTTTCTACTCTGTATGTTTAGTGTCAGTTTCCTTTTATGTTGAAACTTAAGAGTATGAGGCGGGAGTATATGTTCAATCATGAAACATAAGTTTACAAATCTTTAACCAGTAATGTTCTCCCCAGTCCCGGAGTATGGTCACAACGGATATTCCTTTCACCCATACGACGTCTAGTGTCAGCTATCCAAAAGGGGACAAGGGCATTAAGAGTTTTTTTTGTAGACAGAGAGCCACAGGAGATGTTTTATTATAGTCTTGAGTGGGGTTACTATAAGTTAAAATAAGCGTTTGTGATCTCCACCATCAATAGACTCTTTAAAAGAAATTGGCATGCTGAAATGGGGGATTCCTTCTCTTTAATTTTACTCCTTTGAAATAATAACAGGTAATTCTTATGTTTTTAGTTTCGAATTATTTTTTATTCGACTTAAAACGATATATATATATATATATACAGTAGAACGTCGTTTATCCGAATCAATTGGGACCGGACACCATTTGGATTCGCGATTGTTCGGAAAACCGAACACCGAATGCAATCCATGCAGTATATGAAACCGGACACTATGCGAATATTGAAAATCATCACATGCGCGAAACGTGCTTGAAGAAAAAGAAAAATTGGTGCAAAATATCACAATTTTACCTTTACTGTGGAAAATAATCACTGATTTTTCGCTGTACCATTGTACGCCTTCGTTTTTTCGCTGCGAGGTCTCTGATTCTCTTGAGCAGCAGTAGTTGAGTGGGACAGCACTCTGAGCGTACCTCTCCATAGCTGTCTCTAAATCTGAAAACGTGCCAGCATTTGATGGACTATTGCTACTTTCGTTGTTGTTGTTCTCGTCTTCATCCGTTTCATCGTCGACAGGGCCGGATTCTGCTTACATGGAAGTCACAATCTCGTCATCACTTAGCATTTGAAATCCACTGAGTCTTCTGCATCGGTTGCCATCCAGGTTTCTATATCTTCATCGCATTCTTGAAATCCTAGGATCGATTGGACAAAGTTGGTAATCCCATCCCTGTGGTCGTCATTGTAGTCTTTTTCGCCTTATAAATTGACAAAAAAAAAAAAAAAAAACTGTTGCGGATAATTGATGTTTGGATAAACGACGTTCTACTGTATATTGTTATCCTGCCTTTTTGTTCACAAGAACTATTCCAGTTTTATAGGTGTGTATCCATGTGAACAATTTATCTGTTTTAATTATAATTTTTTGCTTTGGAGAGAAGGGCGGCATTTTGCATTTTTGT
Organism: Trichonephila inaurata madagascariensis; assembly: GCA_019973955.1. NCBI lineage: Eukaryota > Metazoa > Arthropoda > Arachnida > Araneae > Nephilidae > Trichonephila > Trichonephila inaurata. The sequence continues at coordinate 229,164 of BMAV01027114.1, read as the reverse complement.
CCGGAGTGGCAAAACTGCTAGAGCCGGCCTTGCGGTTACTAACATGACAACTGCAGGTAAAAAAACTGCACCAAACTTGTCTTGTAGGTTAACAAGAGACTGTTATGAATAAATTATTTTTAAATTAATATAAACATTTTCGCGTAAAGTAATATGAAATTTAGCATGTCAGATGCAAATTCTCGCTTTACCATAGAATAATGAGATTCACTGCTAATCACTCGCGAGAGTAACATTTATCGAAGTTACTAACTTACAAATGTGACAAATATGAAGCAGAGTAAAAAAAACAGGCAATTCTATGAGTACATATTGGATCAAGTTACTCCTGACCTTCGAAAATAAAGTCCTTTTTTTACCATACCACAAGCAATTACTATTCTTTATCTTACAAATTAATCTAGTAATTATCGTTAGACATGGTACCGATGGTTTCAGACTCTGGCAGTCACTTAGAAAACTAAAGGACAATTTCAAGGTTGAAAAGATGTATATACATATATCCATAACTTCATTTGACCCCCGGTGCATGCATAATCAACTCAATATCAACACGTTGCATCCACTTCCTCTTTAAAACATATAATGAGACTAAAGACAGTTAAGTGGTGTTAAAGAGAGAAAGTGATCCCGGCCCGGGGTTCACAAGTCTTTTTATTTGCGACCTTTTTGAAGCAGACTTTTCGCTTCCTCTTAACTACATCGCAGATAAATAATCTACAATTGCAATCTGACTGCAATTAAATATCAAACTGAATGAAAGAATGTGAGTGTTAACAGAATGAATGCATTTGTTTCTCTCAGTGTTGTAATTCGAGTCGTATCATAAAATGTATCAGTCCCTTCTTAAAAGTCTTAATAGTATGGCGTTTTTTGTTTTACTGCTCTTCAGATCAGAACGGAGTTAATTATCTTTAGTGTTTTTGTCGGAAACAAACATAATCAAAACTAACACTTGTCTTCAATTAAACAGAAAATTTTTTTGCTAGCGCTAAACTCTACCAAAACAAATGCAAAGTTTTAATTCCTACCTATTTAACATTATTTCAGCTCTATGAAGCATAATTGTTAGAACGCTTTAAAATTTACAATTCTAACATTTTCATTCGACTTACGCGATTTTCAAATCTTGTCGAATTGTCTTTCGTTTGAGCGCTACAAAGCTCGATAACTCACTACCCGCTTTCTGTTTAGCTAATGTCCATGTTCGGACGTATCACGCAGAATCGATGCTTAGCCATAGAAATTTCAGGAGTGTGTTTGTTGTGACATGTTATCCCATTGTTATATCGTGTTTGTCATATGTATTGCACCAACTCAAATTTAAAAGACGGAGAGAACCCCTGCATCTTCTTCTTCGGGAGAATAACAATAGAACAACATTTAAAAGAAGTAAATTTCCCCAGGAGGATCAATTAGAGGTTCACGGATAGACCCGTTACAATGTATTTATACGACAAACTGTACCCCGACTTACGCGGTTATTAATCAGTCCCATCTATCGCGTAAGTTTGGAGTGAGAGAACCCCTGGGCTTATATATAGAAACGAAGTCCTTATACCCAATTCAATCAGAAGATCGAATTACAGTGTGTATGGAATTTGACAGAAGGCCTCGGTTTAATTAAAAAAGAATTACAAATTTTATATAGAAAATATAGACCCTAACGAAGAGCGTATATATATATATATATATATTAAACAAAACAAGGAACAAAAAATATAAGCATGTGGGAAAAAAAATCTTTGAGCCGAAAGACTACTTTGATAGATTTAATGAAACCTTCTACATAAAAATAACTTCGATTTGCGTCTTTGTGTATTTGTGTTATCTAAGGTTTTATTAATCGTTTTTCCTTCTAAATATTATTATTTTATTTAGTCTCCTGACCTGCCAAAAAAGTAATCGACATGTTGTAAGGAACGGGCCACCCCGCTCATTTGTGTTTGGGAGTTAGAATAAAGATCAGCCATAGTCAGAACAATCCTTGTTTATTATTTCCTTTGCTAAATTTCAACAACCCAGGGTAGGAAGTGCACACTACTATGAAGTATAGAAGCAGCCACAAGTCAGAAAGGATACTTAAAAATTTATAATGATTGAATTAACTTACTTTTAGAATTTAATTACTTACGGTCTGAATTACCGTAATTCCTTACTCAGCTATTCAAATATAACTTATTGACTTAATCGTCAATTAACAATCTTAAATATTAATCAATTAATCGTCGAGCCACTCTCGACTAGCTTTCCGTTACTTTACGCTAATCACTAACTTCTGTCATCTAACTCCAAACCTCTCTTTCCCTCGTACCTAAAAGTTAATGCTTAAACATAAGCCTTCATTTACATAAACTGCATCTTCTTCTTCGGGAGAATAACAATAGAACAACATTTAAAAGAAGTAAATTTCCCCAGGAGCATCAATTAGAGGTTCGCGGATAGACCCGTTACAATGTATTTATATGAGAAATTATACCCCGACTTACGCGGTTATCACTTAGTCCCATCTATCGCGTAAGTTTGGGGTATTACTGTAAATGTGAACAAAAGATGTAGAAAAATGTTGAACAGTTTTAATATATTTCTTCAAAGAAGAATAGGCTGTTGTAGCCGAGTGGTCAAGGTCGCGAACTCGTGGCCGGTGTTGAAAAGTCCTGGTGACACTGACCCATCATGTGGAGCGGCTGATGCGCGTTAAATTTATCAAAAGTCAAAATCCTCTCGTTGGCGTGGTGTGTAGGTATAGAGAAAGAAGCATTTTAAGTTCTGTTTTATTTTAATGTAGCGCTCGTTATACGAATCGACTTAGTGTGTATACATCTTATGATCCATCTGCCAGGCCAGATTCTCAGAACCATTCTAAGGGAGTTGCCATATTCTGTTCAGGACCCATGGTCGGGTTTACCACAGAAGTAAGAAGAGGGAATGTCAGCTCATTTATCTTTCTTGTCACGTGACCGTGATTTAAATTTACGAAATCTGTTACCAATGGCTCTCGTGCTGCTTCAGAGTGCGGCACTTTTTTTATATTTGATTGTAATTATTAAAATCAAATCAAAAAAGAATAACTAAAATTAAAACGCAAAATCTGGCACAGAAATAAAAATTTGTCACTTCACATACTAAAAATTTCATCGTTATTATATTATTTTCAAATACATCAGCTATCTCTAGTTTCGTACTTTAAAAGAATAAGCAAATGAACGATTTTTTTCTTTCTTCATTTTCAGTTTGAGCTTCTTATGAAATAAAACAATAGGCGAGTGCATTCGTTTGAGTAAATAAATTAAGAAGAACATATCAAGAATGGGCTTAATTCATGAAGTCACATGATAAAAACAAACACGTGTTTTCTATTGAATTCAAAACAAACATAAAACTAATTGTATTTATTCTATTTGTAAAACTCAGATAAAATTTCAAATTTCATATTTGGGTAAAGATGTTTAAAAGTTAGGGAAAAAATATTTCTTCAAAAAGATTTTTTTTAAATTAAAAAAAAAGTCGTATTTTAGGCTTATACTTTTAAATAAAATGCATTTTGTATATACATATGTACTTTTTAAGAGAAAGTTTCTGCAAAGAGCAAAACTTGGCAACACCGGAGAGCGTGAACTGATTAGTTGGAAACACAAGATAGTTTTTATCGTGTGACTATGACGTCACATTAGTTTTTGAATTGATTGACTAGAATAACGTGGCTTTCACTATCATGTGACTATGACGTCAAATGTGAATTAACCTCATTCAATGTTAAGTTTAAAGATCTTTTTGGAATTTCTATTAACCTTTTTAAATATAGACTATATTGTTTACTGAATTGCAAAAAATAAATATATAAAATAAAAATCTAAAAGCATTAAAAGTAAGCAATTTTTCTATCAGTTTCTTTTTTTTTTTTTTTCATTTCTTATTCGAAAGTACTTTTGTGCCAGTTTTTGTAATTCATCTGTAGAATTTCAGATTTTTAAAAAATATTTTAAAATGTATTCGGTATCAGAGAAAACTTGCAATATTGTAAATACATATTTCATACTTTTTGTTCTTTCGAATACACTTTACAGCATATAAATAAATGTAATAGTCAAGATTTGACAAGTTAACTGCAACTCAAATCCTTCAGAAATTTAATAGGCTTAATAAAACGTTCACGAATTCAAGCAGGCTAATAGATGGAATCTTTGAATAGTGAATTCATTAAGTTACATGAGCAATACGAAGTTCGGATTTTTCATTATTTATCAGAATAAGATTAGTATTAACTATTTTCAAATGATGTTTTCTAACTACACTATTTTAAATGCTATATAATTTTTTGCATACAGGGTGTTCCCGAATTCATGGTACAAACTTTAAGGGTAGGTACAGGGCATTGTAACAATCGTTTATTGTATAGAAATGTATATTCGCAAGTGACGTGGTGAGGCACAAACACAAAAAATAAGAGACGAAAGGAAAATCAAAGTGTTTATTGAAAGTGTCGTCGACAAGTGTAATGCTTACAATATAACTGTTCAAAATTGCGTTCACCAGTAGCGATACATGCTTGACAGCGTTGGTGGAGCGATTGGCGTACACGTTCAAAGATGCCAGATATATCTTGCACACGTGCAGCAGTTTCAGATATTCGAGTAACGAGATTCTCATCTGAGTCAAGTGGAGTCGCATAAACAAGATTCTTTAGACTTTCCCAACAAAAGTAATCGAGGCTCGATGAATCGGAAGATCGGGGCGGCCAAGTGACTTGTTCACCGCACTTAATCCATCGCACCTCCAATGGAGCATTCAGGTAAGTGCGCACATCAGTGCAAAAGTGAAACCACATGCAGTTTCGAATGTCGTTCGGAACATCCTACAGAAGCTCTGGTAACACCAGTTCCAGAAAAATAAGATAAAATTCGCCATTAAGTTGCGTCGGTGTAATAAGTATGGGATCATCAAATGTCGTTGACAATACCAGCCCACACATTCACACAGAATGGTTGTTGATTCTCATGTGGTCGCGTTGCATTTGTATTCTCGGTTGCCCACACATGGGAATTGTGCGCATTAAAGACACCCTCGCGTGCAAACGTCGCCTCATCTGTAAATAGCACATGAGATATGATGTCCTGATGCAGAGCACATTTCTATACCATCCACTGGCAGGAGCTTAGGCGGACAGGATAGTCTGCCAGATTTAAAACTTGTACTCGCTGAAAATGGGAGTGGTATAAGCGATTTTCGTTTAACATTCTACAAACGGTTTGATGACTCACACTTACATAATGAGCAACAGTTCTTGTACTTTTCGAGTCTATCAGCCACAACTTCAAGATGCTTTCTTCCAGCCTTGGACTTCATACAGCTTGCGGCGGTCTTCACCAAATTTCCCATTTCCCGTTGGGAACGAGTGACATCTCAACGATCGAGAAGTTTCGCCTGGGAAAGTAGCCCAGACTGGACACCCCGGCGCTGATGTCCTATGGGAAGTCAGCTTCTGAACACCCTTGATTTCCCCGACAGTAAGGTGACCAGCGCAGTCCCCACGCCAGCCGCCGGCTTCAAAGGATACCGCGTAAAGGGGGCATTGAACCAATAGTAGAATGGTTTTCCCGAATGCGTCCAAACAGAAGTAACTCTACATCACGTGTCACTTTCGTGGACGGGACGTATTCCATTTTAAAGAGGCTCTCGAATCGCTAGGAAAAAAGCAGAGACACCAACACTGACGCAGAGACATTGCTTCTGTATTCCAACTTGGCGCAACTTGGCCGAAGTTGGCCTTTGCGCCATTAAAATCCAAATTCACTCACTCACTCTGTATTCCAACAGTCTCTCCCAAGAGCCTCACCAGCACCTGAGCCCCAGCATTTCCCAGCTCTCTTTAACGCCCCCTTCATAAGGAGCATACCCAGCATTATCAGTGAATCTAACATCGCTGCCTTGAATAGAACCCAGCGTCGCAGACTAATAGCGTCCCGGTAAGCTCTTCGTCAACTAGCATCATGTATGGTGGCTTGAAACTAACCTGTTTTTTAATTGACAATGTTACCGCTGAAAACTTCTGTGATCAGGTATTCGTTGATCAGAAAACTGCGTGTGATACATTCGTAGCACAGCTCAGCATACGTAGACGTATACATACATACATACGTATACATACTTTCTCCCATCGTAGACGTCAGCACACTTGCGGATGGCCCTTTCCCCTACGGAGGTGCATCATGTTGAACGGTGGATAGACATCTTTTGCCCCCTACCGGCAACGCAACCAAACCGATAACTCCATTTCTCATTTTTTTTTATTTCTCATGTTTGTGCCTCACCGCGTCACTTGCACCCATACATTCCAAAACAATAAATGATTGTTACACACACACAATGTCTTGTATCTACGCTTAAAGTTTGTACAGTGCATTCGGGACCAACCTGTATATATGTCGCAGGGAAATTATGAAGCTAGGGATTTCATCAAATCCCTAAAGAAGATGATCAATTCACAGAAGATGTTAAAATAAGAACTCTATAAGGTGATTTCCCTAAGGAAAGTAAGTGATTTGATCAAATCCCTAACCTGTTTCAGTGAAATGATGAAATAATATTGTCGAACGATTAAAAGTGTTTATTTAACAAATATGGTGCATTGTTGAGTAGAGAAAGAAATATAACAATAATCACATTGAATTGTAAATTATTTTTTCGAAATTAATTAACAGAATAATGAGATAATTATGCTGGTATTTTTTGCTTCACATAATATTGAAATATTATATTTTTATGGAAAACATATGATGAATAAGAACTGAAACTATAAAATTATTTATACAAAATGCCTTAATTAAAAAAAAATTTATAAAGCACTATTTCAAAAGAAATAAAAATTACGTTAATGTAATACTTCAGAAAAGTATCCAGCTTTTTTTTTGTAGCACCTTTTTTTAGTTATTATTTCACTTTTTTTTTTATCAAAAAGCTTTCTTAGCTTTTAATTTTTATCTAAAAAGGGGGCGTGGTCGAATTCCCTAATTTGTTTGTTTACATTTTTCAATTGAAGTTTTTCCCAATTTCTAATTTTTAGACATACAAAAGTAATGATCAATCGAAAGATAATAATGAAAAGAATGTAACGAAATAAAAATTAAAAAAAAATGATAATTACGTCTTTTATGTGCGTCACGTCAAAAGCCCTGCGTTACCTGACACGGACGAGAAGAGAGGGAAGATAAAAGGGAGAGGTATAACAAGCGAAAACACAGCTCTTCAAATGCCGACTTGTTGATATCATCATTTCACTAAACAGTTCAGAGGTTTGATCAAATCACTTATTTGCATCAGGGAAATGACCTCAAAGAGATGTTATTTTAACACATCTTCCATGAATTGATAATCTCCCTTAGGGATTTGATGAAATCCCCAATTTCGTTATTTCCCAGCGACATATATATTTAAACTCATAGAGAATGGATAATTAATTATTCAAATATCGTCTGCATAACGCGAACGGAGAATTTGAATTTCTTCGTTGTGCAATCCAAATACTGGTACGCAAAAACGCTCACCTAGTAATGGCTAAGCCAGTAATATGCAATTCAGCTATCAATTTACTTTATAAGTTAGCAAAATTCACAAAGGATCTGTAAAAAGTTTTTTTTATTTCTTTATTTCGACAATGATTCTATTATTTGCCGTTCAAATGCATTTAATTGTTCGAAGAAAAGAATCCATAATCAATTTCATCATGCATTTGTTTGATGCATTGTTTAGTTTCGAAATGTGTGAAGTATTGAATAGATTGCTGACAGTAACTGAAGTTCGAAACCAAGAGCATTTCTTCTTCGCCACACACAAATGCTGTGATAGATATTTTT
>BMAV01027114.1:203199-217905 GCA_019973955.1 Trichonephila inaurata madagascariensis | reverse complement strand
CCCCCCCCCCCCTTGTGTGCGCCACTGCTTACACATTGTAAACTCATAACTCAGCCTAGTTGCAACTAACAGCTACAGATTTGTTTAATCGTTCTATACATTTCTACATTTCTTCATGTTATAGGTGCTCAACGTTGGAGATAACGACCCCTTGGGGGCGTTTGAGGCTTTCAGGGGGGTAAAAGGACGTGGAGTAAGTTAGAGGGTTTTGAGATAGTATGGAGGGGCATGGGCAGATTAATCAAATATAGTCCACAAAAGACTAAAAACACGCTGATTATGTACTAACAAAAGTAAACTTTAATGCTGATTACCTTTCTGTTGATTGTATGCATTCAAAATTGTATATTCGTGGCAATAGCTAGTTCAGATTTGCAAGTAAAAAAAAAAAAAAAAATGGTGGCTTTAGGGGAAAAAAAAGTAAATTAAATATATATATATATATATATATATATATATATTCTATTAGTAATATAATATTTTTAAAATTTTAATTCCTGTTTTCACCATGTATTACGTACTCTTTGATTTCTCTGGAGTGGGAGGGGTGGTGGTATCGAAATATTCACTAAAAAAGGGGGCGCCAGTTCAAAAAAGGTTGGGAATCTATGGTATATGTAGAATGATTCTGTTTGGCTGCGTATCCATTTGCGCACGGCTGCCTGAACTTCGGCATCCGTCGAAAAACGTTGACCTTTCACGGACTCCTTCAATTTTGTGAATAACCAAAAGTCCAGAGGTGCCAAATATGGCCTATAAGAAGGTCGTAGAACCACTGCAAATTTCAGTTTTCGCATGACGTCCCGTGCTTGTGCACTGCAATGCGGTCTTGCATTGTCGTGATGCAAAAGAAAGATGTTTCTTTCCAGTCTGATTCTGCGGATGCGTTGCTTGAGTGTTTGTCTCCATTGATTCTCCAGCACATCCTATTTGGGTCGGTCTGCTAATTTTAAAGGTAGATCATAAAATGAAGGACGATTTGAATTTTAAAAATTTATTAGGGGAAAAACAAATTTATATTTTTTAAAGTTACATAATTTGAAGGGATTCGGTTTAAAAGTTGCTCACATAAAGTCTTGAGAAAATTATGATATCTTTGATAAATTTCTTTTGTAGATTCTGGAGAAATTATCTTAATTTTGCGTGTCAGTTTATTCAAATAGACATATCCAAAATCAACGTTTCGGAGTTTTCCCATGTTTTCATCGGCAACAAAATTCACCATTTTTCTTTTAAGTGATTTTTCTCAAATAAGTCATTTTTTCGAGCTTATTTCAATAATTTTATGTGTAATTGAAAGTAGCAAAAAGTAGCGGGATCATCAAGTGAAGTAGCGTAAAATTCGCGAAGTAGCAATTGAATAAAAAAAGTAGCGAGAAGTTTTCAAAAGTAGCAAAATTCGCGAAAAATCGCACGATCTGGCAACACTGCACTTGCATCCCAAAAGATGGTGAGCATAACTTTTGTTGACATTAAAGATTCGAATTTCTTGACACTCGGATAACCAGGATGGCAATATTCCATGGATTGCCTCTTGTTTTCTGGGTCATAAGGATGAATCCAGGATGCCAAAGTTCAGTCAGCCATGTGCAAATGGATACGCAGCCAACTAGACTTCATGGACGGAATGAAGAAATGGATAGAACGATTGAACAAATCTGTAGCTGTTAGTGGTGACTATGTTGAGAAATGAGTTTACACAATAAGTAAGAGTAATAAATTTCCTTCATTCTGATACCTCTGTTATTATTTTACTTTGTTGGAAACTTATTTTATACTATTGGAGACCTTACTTATAAATCACCCCTCGTACGAGTTTCTCTACTCATTCATTAAAAAAAAGTGCCGAAGATAATAAAATACTAAAACAGATATATAATGCACAAGAAAACAAATGAATGTGGGGAAAATGTGTTGGCAGAAGATAAGATTACCAGAAACAAAGGTATCGTCCCTGACGTCTTAAATTGCAACAATTTTATTGGAAAATATCTCACCTTGTGACGGCTCACGCGTCCTTTCTCTAACATAACCTCTGTGTTCTTTGACGGCCACGATTAATGGCAAATCTTTTCCAACCCAAATCCAAGAAGTGAAACGAAGGATAGATGCAAATAAGATAACCTTTAAAAGGACAGAAGTTTTAGTAAGTGCGATGGCAATTTAGAGAAAGTTCAGTGTAGAAAAGGTAGAAGTGCAAATTGACGGCCTACCCAAGAATCAAATATATCTAGCCAATACTTCAAGGTACATACCACTGTACTCGAGTCTAACGGAATATCTGAAGTTGATTGAACCGTTGATTGGAAATTCCAGGTAGGAAGATTATTTTCCGAATTCGAAATATTATTAGGATTGAGATAAGCGGATATAATATAATTATATAGATAAGTGATCCAATCGCGCGATCTGTGTTAACTACGGCAACGTGTTTTGGTTTATTCTCACTTCATATAAGTTTGTTCGATATATAAGTAATTTAAGTTAAACTCTTAATAAAAGTCATATTAAGAATTCTAAAATGTCTCTTCATTTCGAGAATCCCACACCTCTAACTTACGCTGAAACCCCAACCCCCCTGGTCGACAAAGATCGGCCATATCACAACCCTTTTTATTCTCTTCGTAACATATTTAAAAATTACAGGAATTATTTCTCCAATTCCACTTGTATACGGGCTTTGAATTTTAGGTAAACTTTTGAAGAAAAAACGCACTTTCGCCTTATACACTGATAGCTGTATACATTCGGAAATATATAATATATTATAATCTTCTTAAAAACTCTTTATGTCATTTTAACACCTCTTTTGCTTAAGGTTGAGCATAGGGTGCAAGCTGTGAACCATATTAAAGATTACAAAGCAAAAAATAAATAACAATAATAATAATAACATACAAATATTAACCGAAAAAATAATTTAACAGAATAAAAATCGATATTGAATTAAAAAAAAAAAAAAAAAACGATAGATATGACGTGCATTCTGTACTTTAACCACAATTTATTCTTTTTTCTCATTTTAATAAAAATATCAAAAAGTCATTATATAAAGGTACTTAAATTGACCGAGAACCTTGGCAACGAAGCCATCCTTAAGCTCCTGTTTTTTAAATATTTCTTCAAAGGCTGATTACGATGGAGAGTTTACATGCCGTAGGTTGTCATTATGGTTGTGAATAGTTTTTATGTGAGCTGCTGCTTTGATTAGTTGGGTGATCAGGAGCATATAATTTTTAGTTCTACGAGAAATTTTTAAATAAAATGAATTACGAAAAGTAGTAATTTGGTTGAAAACATGTATTTACTGAAACAAAGGAATCACTTACTCACAAGGCAAAACAATTCGAAAGAACTTAGTAAAGATTTAAAACCTTGCTGTTGTTGTTGTTAATAATGCCACCTGATCGGCAAAGGCCAGATCAAGGCCCACGAAATTCATCATGGTAAAGGACTAAGTGACGCCTGTCGATAGCCGTAGCTTTGAGCACCATACAGGTGACAGAACGACTCTTGCTGTTGTTTATGTTGTTGTTGCTGTTACTTATGCCGTGATCAACAGTAACATCAGTTCAAGGCCAACTAGGACTAGTTGTACGCTAGTCGTTAGCCTTAGCTTTGAGCCCCATGCAGATGACAGCACGATTTTGCTCGATTCCACCCACATTTTGAGGGAGAACAACCTGTGGTCAGAGGCCTCACAACTCTCTTCCCCTTCCACCAACCTCACTATAGGACATGTGGCTCGACGGCTATTTAGAGTACCCCCATGCCGCAAAGGCACTATACATTTACAAACATCCATGCCTTTTCCGGGATTCGAACCCAAGCCCTACGGCACGGCAGTCAGTTTCACTAACCATTATACAGGATGGGCAGCATTGTTGTTTCTCTATTTAATGTCACCTGCCTGACTTTGTCAGATCGAGGCCCACGAAATTCATCGCGGCAAAGGGCTAGATGTACGCATGTCATCCGCCATAGCTTTGGGCACCATATAGGTGACAGTATGATTTGGCTCGGTTTCATCCCTATTTTGTTGGGAGAATACCCTGGAGGTGGTCAGAGACCTCCGACCTATCTTCCCCTTCCACTAACTTCACGAAAGGGCTTGCGGCTCGACAGCTATTTAGAGCAGTGCTTCCTTACCTTTTTTGTCGTCGAGGACCGGTCAACGTTTGATAAGTAAACCGCGGCCCACTGTGAGGGACGTTGATTGTTTATATTTTAGAGAGTTTAGATTCAATAATTTTAATTTCATTGTATTTAAATATGCCTTCAAAATAAAATACACTTGCACCAAAAAATGAATATAAAGTGATTTCTCCATGGAAAGTTGCACAAACCCGAGAGAAATATACCACAATGAATAAAATGGAAATGATTTAATGCTTCTTGGGCGGCCCGGTAACATTTGATCCACGAACCGGTACCGTTTCGCGGGTCGGGGACCACTGATTATTTAGAGCAGGGGTGTCCAACACGCGGCCCGCCAGTACGTAAGTTGCGCCCCGCCGACTCTTTTTAAAAAATTTTTAAATATCAGATTTTTAAAGTTTTTTCATTTTGAAATTTATTTGAGGAGAAATTTATATATATATACTTACAATGTATGTCACCTGTTCTTGTTTTAAAATAAATCCTTTTTGAAAATATATAGAAATGTCTTTTAGATTAAAATAGATTAATATTTTATCAAACAGTTACATTTGATTTTACTATAGTTAATTACATTTTTAATAAATTTCGAATTGCATTATGCATATCCTTTACTATGGATAGTACATGAATCTCTGTGTGTGCGACTTTCGTTTCTCCTCATCCTTTTCTGTTTGGAGTGCCCAAAAAGCAAGAGGCAGTCAGAGATGTTTTTTAAAGTTTAAGAAAAATATTCAGGACGGTAAAGATAAAGGACAATGTATACTTAATCGTTTGCGCGAATGACAGCACTATCAAATTTCACCAATGAGTGACGAAAGATCAATTCAATAGGAACACCGCGCGTAATTCTAACAAATTAAGAATCTATTATGAAGAGTACACTTTATAACTGCGCTCAACTATTTCACTCTGACAAAATTCCCGAGTTACGTTAGATCAAACTTTTTATAATGTTGTTGTTATTTTAAGTCATTTTTTTGTAACCAAATGTATTTAACAGGAGTTCTGTCTTTCATACACAAAAAAGTAATTTATAAATTTCTTACAAATGTAATTAGCATACAAAAACTACGTTCCATTACCTTCTCCAATCGAAGTGGATTTTTTCCTAGGAGCATCCATATTTCTTCCCCCCAAGTCGCACTGGTGTCACTAACAGAGAGTTTGTCTTTTACCTTGAGTTACACGCACTTAGGTAAGAATCACTTGATATGAACTGAACGATAGGAATAATCAAGCGGAAAATGTGGAGAGGAGTAGAAATTTTTTTTTTTCTTCTTTTTAATCAAAAGATAAGATAGGATTAATATTTTCCTTATCACCATCGTTTATGTTCTTTAAAAAAAAGACACTAAGCTTTAGGTATTGTAAGGTGACCAGTTTTTTTACAATAAAAAGGATGACGCGCGCGAAAAATTTAAGAAAAAGTTGCAACGTAAATATATGAAACATTTTATGAGTTCTAATAAAAATACGCTAATTACGCTTGCATTCATTTTAATTATTTACTTAAACGAGTACTTTTCCATTGAATTTTTTTGTCAACATATCATATTCTAGTACATAGGAAATTTCGGAGCAAAAAATATCCTTTATATTGAGCTTTACAGTAAGTGCTACAGCTAAAGTATCAACATTCAATCTTGATTTCTCATTTGTCCAAAAATCATTACCAACTGAAAAAACTCTTTCAATTTTTGCATTAGTTACAGGTCAGCACAACGTAAATTCAACAAGAATAACTAAATTATCATATGGAAAGTGTTCTTTTTTAAATGGTTAAAAGTACTTCCACCCTATTTTATCAATTTCAGCATGCTGATTTACCAATTGTTCCAATTTATTAGAATTTAAATATACATCCAGTCTTCTGATTTATTCAAACAGACAATTGTCATCGATTTTAGTATCAGGCATTACTTTCGATAAAAACTCAACACAATTTTCTAGATCCGCCCAATAAACTTGCGATGAAGTCAAAAAGCACCATTGAAAACTGTTATTTCCTGTGATATTTGTTTCAAACCATTCTCCGACATATTGGAAACATGTTTGGTCCATCTCTTAATGGAGATTCACAGATGAGTCTTTTAAAATATTGAAAAGGAGGACACTTTTCGAGAAAGGACAGAACCTATAAAAGGAGGACTGTCCTCCCTAAAGGAGGACGGTTGGTCACCTTAGGTATTGTTCCTCATTACTTGCTTTTCCTTCAGCAGCTAGAAATTGCAAAAAAAACTATATTTATATAAACTATATGAATAATTTAATACCCAATAGATTTTAATAAAATAACGGTCTTTAACAAATTAGATATTTTAACACTAGAACGTCCGAGATTTCGATTACCCTTAAACGTCCACCGTTGTCATTTCGATACCGCGATATAAAATATATAAAGTAATTGTTTTAACTAAATAATTGCAGGACTACTGTTCACTAGGGTTTAGTTTTAAGACTTTTTAATATTATTTCATGTAACTATCATATATTATGACCCTTTATATAATAAAAAACTGACGTTAACATTATGGTTCGCTAAGCTTGTTGGAGAGAGGAGACCAATGCTTTGTCGCAAGTTATTTCGAGTCGCAAATCTGCCAGGAATATTACTATTATGCAGTATCCAATCTGTGCCAACCCTAGCGACAAATATATCAGGGTTTACTGGAATATTATCACACACAATTACATCTGACTTTCTTCAGATTCTTCGCTATCATTTTCACTCAATCTTAAGTCTTTATTGAAATCTAAATTACAGCAAGATAGCTAACCACCATCCGATTCGTTTTCAGAAAGCTATCGCAACAAATTAGCAATCTCATCAGAGCTTAGACCTTTTTCTACGAGTCATCGTTTCAGGGTGTCTGCTGTGCAGTAAGTTTGAAAATCGAATGAAATGTTCTTTTATGAGCAGATAAGCAAATACTATATAACGCTACACTTAGACACAACAATTTTAATATTATTGACTCATTTCACTGTGAATCCAATAACTAGGGATGGCGATTCTTTCCGAAAAAGATCGATTTTTAAATCGATTCGAATCGTAACCTGATGAATCGATTCACAAAAAAACGAGGTCTAAGAGATCGATTTCTAAAAAATCGATTTTTTTTTTCAAATCTGCATTTACAATGCAAATATAAATCCATTTTATGAAAAATAAGAAAGATACCATAATAAACGATCTCTTATGAGTAAAATCGGGGAATTTTTTTAGTTCAGAGAATTTGACAATTGCAATTATTTTTATTACCATATCAAAGTATCATGATCAAAGAAGACATTTATTTTCTAAATGTATTTGTTACATTAAAAAGTTTAGAAAATAGATGATAGATGATGCAGCTTATAGTTCCCAATGCTTAACATCTAAGCTTTTTAAAAATAACAGTCTGTCAAGTCTACTGGGATCCAAGCGGTTCCGCTTCTCACTTGCAATGTTGCCGGCAATCGAAAAAAGGCGCTCACAAGGAACAGAAGATCCCACGATACTCATATATATCATGGCTATTGAGTGAATGTGATGATAAATATAGTTTTTTTGTTCGTGCCATTAAAGTACAGGATCATACTTCAGGTGCACAACTGCCTGCGATAAATAGTGTTTAAATTCTTCGTTTTTACCAAATATGCCTTAAATCCTTCGTTTTTACCAAAACAGAAAAAATCGAGTGTCGATTTTCCAGGATGAAATATCGATTCACTGAATCAATTTAAGGCTACATATCGATTTAAGAAATTGATTCTTTTGGCCCGATAAATAGATTTTTCGATTAATTGATCTCAGATCGCCATCCCTACCAATAACACTGCATTCAAGGTCAAATAAATGTGCGATAAGACTTGAGGAAGTTTGTTTTACTAATGGTATCTTTTTAGTGAATTATATTTTGTTGAACGGCAGCCATTTGTATTGATAAATTGCCTCGGTGTCGAAATGACACCCGTGGACGTTCTAGGTATATATATATTTAATTGTAAAATCACTCCCAATTAACCTAGAACCGCAAAACTTTTGGGAAAATGATTAAAAATCACGAAAGTTTTTCAAATTCCCTGCAAAAATGTGGGAAAGAGAACAAAGTAAATAGACACCGACGGACGTTCTAGTGTTAAAATAAAAAATAATAAAAAAAACTACTACACTCACTTCCAAAAGTTAAGCACGAAGATGCAAAATGCAAAAAAAATCAACAAATACTGCTTTGATTGACACAAAATTTGGCAGTAAAGTAGCATATACATTTATACATAAAACAAAATCAATAATTATATACAGAAATGAAAACAATATTAAATTTTTGTAAGTTATCAGATAATGTCATACTGGAGACTTAAACAGAATTGTGTATAAAGTGAAAATAAACAGCATAAAATGAAAAAAAAAGGACATTAATTGGGTATGTGATCCCCCCTCATCTGTATGCAAAGTTTACACCTTCTGACCATGCTTTCAATTAGGTGGTCAACCACCGCAGAATTAAGCAATCGCCATTCTTCTTGTAGAGCAGTTTCCAGCTCAATAAGAGTGGCTGGAGGTGGGAAACGGGAAGATACAGCACGTCCGAGAGCATCCCAAAGATTTTCAATGGGATTAAGGTCGGGCGAATATGCTGGCCACTCCATACGCGCAATCCCTTCACTCTCCATGTAGTCATCGACGATGTCAGCTCTATGGGGACGTGCGTTATCATCCATTAAAACAAAAGTAGGGCCAAATGCTGCAGCGTACAATCTCACAATGGGTTCTAGGACATCTCGATACCGAACAGCCGTCACAGAACCCCGTTTAAAGATGTGCAGGTCGGTGCGGTATCCTAACGAAATCCCTGCCCACACCATAATGCTTCCGCCTCGGAATGCGTGATGTTCGGTGATGTTTTGGGGCTGATTGCGTGTTCCTTGTTTACGCCATATCCTTATACGCTTGTCATCTGGCTCCAGAGAAAATCTTGACTCATCAGTAAACATGACATTGCCCCAGTCAGACACAGTCCAATTGCCGTGTTTCCGGCACCACTTTAATCGTGCCCCTCTTGATTGGACGCGATAGAGGAACACAAACTCGAGGTACCCGGGCATACAGTCCATTCATATGTAATCTTCGGGGCGTACAGTAGCTGCAGATATAGCCTTACCAATGGACGCTGTAACCATAGATGCCACGCGTGTGGAGGTGGCTCTGCGATTCCGCTTGGCTACAATAGCAATATTTCGATCTTCCGCGGGGGTTGTAATCCTTGGGCGACCGCCTACAGGCCTTCGGACAACTGTCTGTGTGGTTTGGGATTGTTTCCATAAACGAGTGAAATTACAGAATGATGAACGCCGAAGAAAAGAGCAACATTTGCGCCCCACAGCACGCCAGCGCTCAGAATCTTCCATTCGTTTTCTGGAAGTCATAGAAACACGCATGTCTTGAAAACAAAGTGTACGAAAGTTTTAAACACCTTCTATCAGCACTTACAATCAACTTCTGTAATCCTTCATAAAGCTGGCTTCTTATAGGACTGCCCTTTTTGCATATTTCATGACATGAAAGCACGATTGGCTGTGTTACCTAACATATTTATATACTTCCATCTACCTCTGTAGCGAATTGCATCCTCTTCAATTCTGATTGGCTTAGGGAAATAAGCATTTTCCTCTCCGTGCTTAACTTTTGGAAGTGAGTGTATATATAAAGCGTATATAATTCATTTCATTTTTTAACGATCCATTAACCCGGGAGCAGGTGCATGGGGCACCCGTAGGCTCACGAAATCGTTATTTCTAAGTGGAAAAACTGTTTATTTGTTACCAATGACCTTGACAGTATCCTCCTATATGACAGTCTTCATAGGAGCTAAAATGTCATATATCTCCTTCGTTTTTGGGAGTAGCAAACGTTTTTTTACAATCTTAAGATACTTGTTTTGACTGAGTTTCCCACGCGACCACTTTTTTTCCAAAATATTTTCTATGAACATGCTAATAGAACTATTCGAAACTATCTCAAATCTTGTAAAGCAATTTCCAAAGTTAATAGAAATTCTTCCCGCACTTAAAGCCACTAATGATTTCAAGCAACAAGCTTTCCTAATTTTAGAATCCCTTTCAGAAAGTTAATTTTTATTAACTTCTAAGTATTTCTAAATTTTTCTACATTTTAAATTTCAATTTATCTTTTAATTCCACTTGCTTGCCTATATCTTAATAGTTTTCTACCGAGTCGGGTATGGTGTATTAGAACAACAGCTCTCTCATCCAATAGTAACCCTTCTATTGCAAGTCGCCGAAACCAAGTCTGCCTGATTGCTTCCCATTGGTTTCTGCCTTTATTTGCCACGCCTATCTCCCAACCACGACTGCAATACCAATCCCAGTCTAGTCCCAGATATGGAACGGAGGAGTCTGCCAAGATTCCAGCTTCCAATCAAATCTAAACAGTCTACATTTTTCTCCTGTGAACGACTTAGTGGTTTTCATTACTGTGTCGTACGACTTATTATGGTTTATAAATGTAAATGAACAGAATGTAAAAAAAGAAATGAGAGCATTTATGGTCTCTATTGATGGAAGTTGAGACTGATCAAGCAAGGGAAGAGCCTGCTGAAATTATACGCATTAAATCGTTATAGCAAAAGCAAGTTTCAGAAAAGTGATGAACATGAAACGTTGAAGTTGAAAGAAAAGTTTTCAAATGCTACCTGAAAAAATCCATCAAGTAAGATATAAAGCCACAAGTGCGCACAAAACACACTGCGCCCTTCCAAAAATACACAAGCAAGAAAAAGTTCTACATGCTATTTGCTGATCATCAAAGACCAATAAAACTACAATAACTTGAACAAATCGTGACATTTTTGTCTGCAAATATTACTCTTTTAATGTTAACGAAAAGTGTCAGCGATTTGTGTCCTTTATTAAGATCACGCACATTTGAAACATTTTAGTTCAGTTTTATTGGATTTTTTTTTTTCTCAATTTATCAAAGAAAAATTGAGAATTCCTTAAAAGTAGATAAGTATACATTTTAATTAAATTATTCACCTGATTTACGAGTTTTATCGTGTACAATAAAAATAATTATTAAAAAAAAAAAGATTGGGATGACTCAGTCACTTTGTGCGACCATTAACATTAGTATCGAGTGTGTCAATGCCGATTTATCCATTGGGCGCTTGGGACAGGCATCCAGGAGGGCCCGGATCAGGACGTCTTAGGACTTCTTGAGGCCCTGGGCCCCTACGAAAAAGTAGGCATTAGGCCAGGGGTGGCGAACCTTTTTGGATCAACTTGCCATTTTTTTCTAAAGTGTTTAATGAGGTATAGACGCGCCGTCAAATTATTTTGAGTTGTGATTCTTGCGAAAATAATAAAACTAAATACTCTATCAACTCAAAAATCTTTATTTACTACGAAAAAATACCTCTTGTACTGTATAGTTGTAAATGTTTTAGTTATACATGCGATTCAAATTAAAGTAACATTAGTGTGACTTCTTTTGTTGCAGATTGGATGTGACTTTTTAGGATTGTTACTTTTAGTGGAATGCATGCTGAATTGCAGTTGCCAAATGGTTTTTCTAAGCAGTTTGCTGTGGTTCACTTTTTTGTCAAGAGGATTTGTGATTTGTTTCCATGAATGCCATTTTACAGACGATGTTCTGGGATACCCCATTATTCCAGAACATAAACCACACACCGCCTGGCCACTTTTATTACTAAAAAATGCCATATTTCTAGATTCACCGTTTGAAATTCTCTGTTACACTTACTATCTTGCACTTTTTGTTCTTTTTCTGAACTAGGCATGTTAATTAAAGAGTTAAAATTCGTAAATAAACACACTTACTTGTAATACTTCATAGTGAACTTAGTTATTTTGAAATAAAATGCAAACCATTTCGATGACTGGCATGCCCAAAATATTGTGTCGCGTGCCATTGATGGCACGCGTGCCACTGGTTCGCCATCCCTGCCTTAGGCCCTACACATATGTAGGTCCCACTTATGACTCAAAAATAGACAGTATTGGTGGGTTTACGTTGTGAAATACTCGTACATATAATAGCTGGAAATAAATGTGCATGACTTTCAATCACACAAACCGGCTCGACCGACTGCCGCCTTTTGACTGCATGAGTAATAATGGTGTACGGTGGTAGGCCTGTTGGTGGACGTCGGTCATCACTTGTAGCCAGTTGACATATCGTCCAAAATTTCCAGTTATTCGGAAAATACAACCGCAAAAAAACCATTCAAGCGTAGAAATTATTCGAATCATGATCGTAATAAGGCTGAGTCGAGGCCCCCATTGTGACTGAAGCCCTGTGTTCAAGCCCATGCTTTAAGACGTTTCTAGCCCGGATAGGTTAGACTTAACCAGATTTTTTGGTTATAAATTTCGATCCTCCAGTGCCAAGGGGGCCTGTATATCTGCGCCCAGGGCCCGAAATTAGCTTAAATCGGCACTAGAGTGCGTGCCTGCTGCCGGGTTAAAAACTATACAATGGATGAGTTATCCAACCGATTTCGAGAATTGAATGTATTATTATATTTCATTCGCCTGATCCACCATACACAAAAATTATTACAGCTTTAATTGAATTGTGAAAAGAAACGATTTAATATATATATATTAAAAGTCAATTCCTACTTAGGTTAACAAAGAAAATTTTTATTTTAGTTACTTTTTTATTAGATTAATTATAATTAACATAAATATGTATATACAAAGGACAGAATCACAATATTAAGTGGCAAAATAGAAAGTGATTTTACTTTCTATATAAGGTGTTGGACTATTATTTTTGTTTGTTACTATTTATATTCATTCATAAAACACATTTTTTGAAATTAGACCATCTCAGGTAGGATTCGAACCCACGATCCTTGGATTAGAAGTCCAACGCGCTACAGGGACACAACGAGCAATTTTCCTTTTTATATATGGTGTTGGACTATCATTTTTTTTGTGACTATTTATTTATTAATTAACGAATTGATATTTAAGGAAACTGTTTTAACATCCAGTGTCATCCACTACAAGTTTAAAAAAATGTATATGAACTTGATCGGATGAATAAAAAGTATTTTATTAACGATTGAAAAAATTTGAACAAGATTATATAGGGAGAGTGTGAACTAATATTAGGAATTGAAAAAAAAAAGGGGGGGGGGGGAAAAAGAAAAGAATTACTAGTTCTTATGGAAAAAAAACCCCCTGTTCTTTGCTGATTCGGCGATTTAGAAAAAAATTCGAAATTCTATTTAACAGATATATATATATATATATTTTACGAAACATTTAATTACATTTATTTATTCTTCCACTGTAGATTCATTTTCCTTTTCTGCCATTAACACATAGTTGGAATCGCGCATCTACAAATTGTGACAATTAAATTTCCGGACTGTGCATGGCATGCCCTAACCGTTAGGCTTTGTGTGAAAGGGTGGGAATGCAATATAGTTAACCTTGTTCTTTTCGGTGCTGGTGGCACGTTATTCCATCCCTCTATCCAGTTCAGTTTGTTTTTTATCCTTGTTTGAGAAAGACGTTGTTGTGTCGAAGTGCCGCGATCATGATAAACGAAGAAATCAAGCTGAGCATAAATTTGAAATTCCTCGTGAAATTAAAAAATAAATAATTCCAACTGAACGTTTTAAATTCTTAAAGGAGTGTTTGGAGATAATTGCACATCGCATAGTCGAATTTTTGGATGGCACAAATGATTTTCGGAAGATCGGGAGGTTGCTAAAGAGGATGAACGTTCTTGTCAATCTGTGACATCAAGAGCTGATGATGTTCATCGTTTTTGTTCGGTAATAATGGCATCATCATGACTGAATGGGTATCTCGAGGCCAAACGGTAAATCAGCAATACTACATTGAAGTCCTGAGAAAGTTTACATCCCCCGTACTCACCAGATCTCGCATCATACGACTTCTACTTGTATCTTAAAAGTGAAAAATGCATTGATGGGAACACATTTTCAGTGTGTAGATGAGGTGAGGGTAAAAATGGCACACTTACTGAAGGATGGTGTCACCTAACGAGCCACAGCAGTGATGTGAACGGTGGAAAACTCGTATGCAGCTATGTATTGATAGGGAAGGGGAACATGTTGGAGGGGATTAAAAAGTATTTGTACATTGTTTTCAATAAAGTTAATTTTAAGGACTAGTCCGGTTATTTAATTGTAACAGTAGTATGTAATTTTTTTTATGTGGATCAAGCACTGCCCCGCATTTTTAGAAATGTAAATTATTTTTGAAGCCGCACCATAAAACAACACGAGGCTACTACCGATGGTCAAGTGACGAGAATGATACCCGAGCTGGCACTCCCTTCTCCGAACTTCCACACAAAGCAACGGAAGGACATTAAGTCTCAACAGATTTAAAGTGTATCAGCCCCTCTGCAAGGCGAGTCTTCAGTACCACTGAGCTGAAACTCATGACACACCAGCCACAAGTCCGTGACCTTAACCACTAGGCTCCTGCATATAACTCCAGATTTTTAAGTCCTACTTGTAATATTCTTCTATG
>BMAV01027114.1:170137-194119 GCA_019973955.1 Trichonephila inaurata madagascariensis | reverse complement strand
CACGACATGGGGAATTGTCATAATTTTCATATAAACGCATCGATATTGATTCATTTTAGAAAAAATCAAAATATGTAAAGTATCAACATACTGTATCATGACAAAATAAATTATCTTTCCAATTACAAAATATAAAATTTTGAGTATTTTTTAAAAAATCATAAAAATTAAGCAGTGATGTTGTTTTAAACCCAGATACAAATGTTAGTAATCAAGCGCTCTTCCCATTGCGCCACGAAATCTTTGGGAAAAAAGGAGTGAAAAGACCTTTAAAATAAAAAGAAGAGATATTCAATTTTGCCAAACCTGGTGATTTTCAGTATTTGTAAGCGCATCTTTTTTAGTGTAACCTTTTGTCAAACATGATGGGCACAGAGGAAAAGATTTATTTGGCACCAAACAGAATTTCGCTGCCAAAACCCTTGGCTATTGTAAAATTGTGTTATTTGCTAAAGTTAAAAATTTTTTTAGGGCTTCATTTTTAAGTTAATGCCTTCAAACTTCATATATCGATTGAAAACAAAGGTAATTTTTAAACAAAAAAATGTAACAAAAATAATGCTTAAATATTTCTTGCAAAAAAAAGGGAAAAAACGAAAAACAGTTTTTTTTAAAAAAAATTAATTTTTAAGTAATTTTTTCAATCTTTGTACAAATTACGGATAATATTGTTCTACACACGGAAAAAAAGTTTCCTGAGATTATTTTTATAAATAAAGAAGTTATTAAGTATTTAAATAAAATTTTGAGTATTTTTTGAAAAATCAAAAAAAAAAAGTTTTTGACATTTTTTTTTTAAATGACAGATTCTGAAAGAGAAAAGCATGAACTCTATTAGTGTAGAATATCATTTCATTAACACAAAAGAAAATGCAAACGGAACGATTTAGAAATCCTTTTTATAAAAATGTATTGATTTAGAAATCATTTTCATAAAAACATATCAATTTTGACTCATTTTAGAAAAAATCGTAAAAAATAGAAAATATCATTATTTTGTAAAATAAATTATACCATATCGTGGTGAAGTAAATGATCTTTCTGATTCTGTAATTATTTATTGTCAGAGCCTAATAAAAAAAAAATTAGATCATGTTTTAAAAACGTCGGGGATAAAAAAAAAATGTCGAAAAATTGCAACTTTGCCTAACTCATTCCGAAAAGCCGCTCGGCGGTAAAAAAAGCCAACAGGTAAAATAAATATGAGTTTTAAGGTTTTTAATTAATATCTTTTTAACTAATTGCAATATTGGAATATAAATGGTCAAAATGGATTCCTCGGATCATTCCCAATCTTCTGGTACCTTCAGCGAGTTTCTGCGTCGTGCGGTTCGTGAGAAGATAGATCCATGCAGATAGTCAGATATGTTTGTTTGCCTACAAAAATCTTACTAGTGTAGATAATTCATTCTTAGTCACAAACAAATGTGTTTAAAAGATATTTAAAAATATTGTATGAATCTCACAAACATAATTTCCACTGTTCATATTTAGTATAAATTAATATAACTAACTGCCGTGAAGGTTTTTAAATCATTTAAGTTAAAATGTTTTAGCTACAGATTTTAATAATTTTCTAGCACACAAATTGTATTTGTCATAAACATACTAATTTTGACACCAAATTTACAAATCAGAATATTCTGACAAATATCAAATTTATTATTCACACAGACATGTAATAACATATATTTGAATTTTCTTTACGATTCATTTAAAAATTTAGAAATTAATAAACAGTCTTTAAAACATAAATCTAACAAAAAATCCATTTAGTTAACAATAATAATTTAAAGTTAAGATTTCATTTCTTAAAGAATTTCTTTGTATGGATTTTAAGAAACAACATTATATAATCAAATACTTAAAAAACTAATTAAATTAATTTAAAATCTAAACAAATAAAAATACTGAGCTTTCACATTGATTACAATACATATTATAGAAAAAAAGCTTTAATAATCTTACATAACTAAAATTTTTTGAAAAACATTTACATACTTTGAAGATTCTGGAGGTGCGACTACTTCAAAATTTTCTGTTTTCTGCACATCTTTCAGGGTTTCTGATCCAATGGATGATTTCTCAGAAGCTTCACTTGGTATATCTTCTGATGATGACTCACAAATACTTGTTTCAGGACTTACAGCTATTAAAATAACCCACTTTTAGATGTTTTTTAAAAAATAAAACTTCATTTGTCAGACTAAAGCAACCAACAGAGGGAAAAAAAGTTATTTTACATGTAAATATTACAGAAGTAAAACTATAAAATAACTTTAAAATCACACATTGATGTGACAAATAAGTAAAAATACATAAATTAACAAATATATACGAGAGTTGGGGCAAAAGTCATGGCAACTGTTTTTTTTCTTGAAGATACCAGTCCGGTTGGAAAATGTGACATATACAGATGAAAGGACAAGGTGTTAAACTACATGTGTGGACAATGAATAGCACTGAAATATCGTAACACACTAATTTATTATGGTAGTATACAGGGCAATATGGTCTTCATGGTGCAAAAGAATGACAACACAGTACACCCACCATGCTACTGTACGGTATGGTAAGGCATTATTTCCAAGGGCTTCCACTAATTCACTGTGATATTCCATCGTACTTTTCCCTCAGAGAACAGCAATTTTGATGTAAGAGCGCTGCTCAACACGGGTTACTTCCATTACACGACACTCACCAACTGATTTCACAGACCTCCCTGCGCTACTACCAGTCATCACAGAGCCATCTGTTCTTTTTTATACACACTATGCCTGCAGAACTTCCACATGACACATACACATTTGTGATTCATTCACATATATACAAGAAAAAAAAATAGTTGCCATGACTTATGCCCCAACCCTCGCATTATTTCTACATTATACTTTTACAGCCAAGCAATATTTTGCACACTAATGTGAGCTTTTTAAACAAATGTCAGGATACTTTTTTTCCCACTAATGGGGCTGCATATTGGCATCATCTAGTGGCGACTTTTAGACGATTAAGACATTTGAATTGATTATAATTCAAGCTCTCGTTGAATGCTATATATGGCCGTGATTTAATTTTGCTAAGAGTACCTGAACCAAATTGATACTCAGGGGATCTTTTATATGCAACATAATCACATGGCATGCATGCCTACTTTTTGGGGCAATAATACTTTATGATTTTTCATGTGTAAATTCTTCCAGCTTTTCTTGATTTTATTAATCTTGTTGAGAAAACAATCCCATTGTTATCAATTATGACAGAAAATAATTTAGTTTTTGAAAGAAGAGAGAAAAAGTTATTTGAAGAATTAACTAGATATTTCAAACCATCATAACCAAAAAAAAAAAGATTAACATAATTTAAATAAATGTTTATTAAAGATTGAATAGAATATATCATTTTCATTGAAAACTGAGATGTGTAATTAGAAAAAACTGTAGTTGAAGCTTATGAGCATGGTATAATACATCTATTAATTACTTTAAGACTTAATTTTCAGAAAATATATAACATAACTGTAGACATAGCTGAAGATTTACATTAGTATTCCCAAGATGATTTTGAAACACAAAGTGATTCAAATAAAACTACATATATAAAAGTATTTAAAAAAATTAATTCCAAACCTATTGACTATTTTGAATTCCATGACAGAGTAGTTCCTAGTTGTACAGGAAAGTGATGATTGATTTGTGTTTAGCATTTCTAACAATGACTCTTATAACACATTCAAGGACAAAGCCGCATATGCCATTCTAATTGGTCAGCTAATTTATGTCTGTGAATGTGTTAATGTGCCAATATTCATTCACTGGAGACAAATAGGTTTATTTTAAACAAATAATTAAGAACATAATTAATTTCTTTAAAGAGAAATTTTATAGAATAGAATATTAATTATTACTGGATTGTTATTACTTATGCAAGCACTTTTAAAAGCAAATTTGGAGTTAATCAGTAGAAGAAATGAATTCTTTCAAAATGTTAAAAAATCTAAATCAGTGAATATATAGCCTGTATATGACAAAAAAAGTTTTGCTTAGCATTACGAATTCTTTTCATATTTTTTAAACCAATTTTTATATATATATACACACAACTTTCCTTTAAAATTCTGTCCACTCAATTTTTTTAAAAATTTCAACAAATGCATTTAGAGGAGCAGAAAAATTATATGTTTAACAAATAATATAATAAAAAAATATACAGCAAGTATTGTTTTCCAAACAACAAATAAGTCTATTTTAATTTTGCGAGCCAATACAATCAACTATAGCTGATTTTCTGCAAAAGTCATTGCTTTTACTTGTAAAGAGTCAAATAAAGTATTCATCGGTAAAAAAATATATGTAGTGAATAGTGTACATATACATTTAAATATTGTAATTAATTATCATATAATTTAAAAATACATACATATTAAAATTTTATCATAAAAATCCCTACTTACATTCATCAACAGTATTTTCAGACACCAGGGAAGAACTGGTACTTGAAGGACCAGATGCATTTGTCTTTGGCCTAGCACCTAATGGCTTTACCACTTCACATCTTCCGTTACTCTGGAAAGAATATAAATGTGAATAGCAGAAAAGAAATAACTTTTAATGGAAAATCTGTTAAGAAAGCAGACAAAAATAATATGTACAACAGCAATTGATTCTTCAGAATTACTGTAATAACTCAACATCTAAAAAACTAAACTGATTACTTTACCAACTTAATTGTAATTTATGAAAGAATAATTGAATTATATTTAACTCTCCTGATTATTAAAGCAAAAAAAAAGTTATATTAACCAGAATTTAACACATTCTTATTATACATATAAAAAATCTACAAAATAGTCAGTTTTCATCAGGAAAGTCTAAATTCTAAAATGAAAATAAATCTGGAATTCCTTCAAAGGTAATTTGTCTCAATAACCAACATGGAAAAACAACATACAAGATTTTTAATTATACATCAAAATATTATTTTTATACTTACATTTTGTCCAGATGCAGATACATGTTCACCAGTGTCTGAATCACTTATATTTTTCTGTGGTTGAGATCTTTCAGCTTCCAATGGCAAAGCAGCTGAATAGAGAAAACAAAAAAAAATTCTTTCATAACATTAAATATATTAACTCTTATGACATCAAAATACTTTTTCAATGGGTGGATCCTTATAAAAATTATTAAGACATGGTAAAAAGTTCAATATAAATTTTTTTCTTCGTCTTCAAATAATACAGAGGACAAACATGAGAAGAAACACAAAAATAAATTGGGGATGGGGGGATATCATAATCTGTATATTCAGCAAAAAACGAATTTTACTAACATAACTAAAAACTAAGAACTTTAAACTATAAAAATTTATTCAATACTTACTGTTTCTATTTTCAGAAGAGTTTACTTCTCCTGATGATGAAGAAGATATCATCTAAAGAAAAAAAAGTATTAAAGTATTAGTGTAAAAAATATATTTTTTAAATAAAATATACAGTACAAAAAATTGATTACTAACAAATATATGTTAAAACTATTAAAATTAATCAAATTGTACAAAATACTAATTTTATAACAAAAATTTAAAAAATTCCTTTAAATTCTAATTATAACTACAATAACTAACATAAAAAATAACAATTCATTTAAATACTAAACAAAACTTCCCAAGACTACATTACAATGAATAACAAATTTTTTTTCATTCTTATTAAAATTAATCTCTTCTATATTACTAGAAACAGAGGTGACAAGGAATGTTCACAGGTTGAAAATTATTGGCTTAACACATTTCATCTTTTAAATGCTAAACTTCTTTCATTTCCTTTAACCTGCACAGAACCAACTAAATGCATATATTAAAAACTCATCACACTCAGAAATCCAAATGATTTTCAAACTGACAAATGAGACTGAAAAACAACTACAAGCAGTTACCAACTGACAATACATCATCCTTGAAATATATGATCTTATTTATGACAAACTTTGTAGTTTTCACATTAGGAGCAATATCATACTGGTTACTGTGACAAATCCATGTCAGTTTGACATGTCACAAAATGTTAATCCCTTGCCTTTTTGGATGTATTAACAAAATCAAATTCCTCTTTATAACATACTTTATATGCTTGTAAATATATCATTTTGCCTTTGGTGAATATCACAGTAACATTCAATCAAAACAAATTGTTTGGCAATATGAAGAATAGGGAATTAAAATACATCCAAAAACAAGAGAAGTTCTTGACAATTGCTGTAGAGAAGGAAGGGGGGGGGGATACAAATCAAATAGGAATCAATACCTAATGAAATACAATATGTGGAAGAAAGAACAAGATTCAAGAATTTTATAAAAATGTCCTGGATACAAGTTCTAAATCAGGGCTCGGCAACCTATGGCACGTATCCACTAAGCTGATAAATTTGTAATGAATCTTATTTGACAAACATTTTGAGAATTATGAACATTTATGGAATTGCCAAAAAATTCGAAAAATAACTGTAAATATAAATTTACAGCTATTTTGTAAATTATTGAATGTCATTGCTAGAGATTTAATAGTTTGAAGAGATAAAATTGCATGAACTCTGCCAGCTTTTGATTCTACATAACTCAGTAAAAGAAACCTTCCTTCATATAAAAAATATTTCGAGTCCGCAAAGAAATTGTTTAACAACTGAATGCTCAGAATCGTGTCAAATTAAAAGTCACAAATTGTACCCCTGATTTTGCAATATGAAAGTAGAGTGGTGCAAGCACTATGGTTTGAATTAAAATTTTTATTAATTTTTTTATCAAACAATAATGAAGAGAACTACTTATATTTTATGTTGTCTATATTTTATTTTAATAAATATGCTAAAAAAAAACAAAATATATGAACAATTTAATTTTTTTTTTATTTTTGTTGAAATAATTATATTTTATGCAAAACTAATATATAATAAAATTGTAAATCCATACTATTGATCTCTATTTTCTAAATTAGCATACATTATCGAGGGAATTGAATTATTTCGAAAATGTCCTACAGTGTGGCACACTGAATCATATTGGTAGATTGCTTTGGCCTGCCGCAGCTAAAAGGTTGCCGACCCCTGCTCTTAAGTTTTTGTCTACTTACTTTCCAGTCTTTGAGAGTAGAAAAAGATAAGAACCGAAGAAGAAAATGTAGGCAAATGATTAAAATTTTGCAAAAAAGACCAATTTAGGCACAAAAGCATAATGAAAGGCTGAAATGAGTAAATTTTACTCCCAACAAGTTGTAAGATGCAATACTTTGATTTGATTTCTTTTATCAGTGTCACACTTTGAAGCTGCATGAGGGCTATTAGCTACCTTGGTTAAGGAATAACAGCACTCGAGCTGGCACACCACTCTCCAAATTTCCAGACCATGCTAGCATAGGAACTTTGCCTCAACAGATTTAACGCACATCAGCCCCTCTACATAGCGGATCTTCAGTGGTATTAGGGCTCGACAACACTAGCAATGGATAATACTTTAACCAAGTATATTTTCAGAAAGTAATTAAAAATTCATAAAAACAACAACTTTAACAAGTTAAATATGAATAAAACTTACAGGGTTAAGTTTATATTTTTTCAATTTTTTCTTCAACTTTTCAATCAACAAGAACTGTTTCTTGTATACTTCTGCAGCTTCAGCTAGACGAGCAGCATAATCCTTAACAGTTTCTTGAAGAGTTTTTTCTTTTAACAGCAAATCCATCTGTTGAACAGAAAGAAAGCCTTAATCAGTTAAAAGCTTATTCTACACAAAGAAATTTGAAAACTATACAAAAATTTGCATTATAAATGCATTACAAATCGATTTACTAATAAATTCCTTTATTAATTTTTAATAATAATATTAGTGAAGTCACTGATAAGAGAGATAAAAATGAAATTTTTTTCTTCTTAATTTCTTAAACATAATTATAAGAGTTTTTTGTTTTGGAAACAAAGTACATTATAATATTTTAATAATACAGTATTTGAAAAGTATATACCATAAATGAATAAGTACATATTTCAACAAAGGAAGAAAATATTTATACTAGTTTTCATCAAATTCTCATGTTTATAATTAAATTCTATATCCTTTAATACAATAAAATTTGTAAAGAGAATACCTTATCAGCTGTCAAAAAATCGATAGCAGCATTTTTCGATATATTTCCTTCTTTCAACTAATAACAGCAAAAAAAAAAAAGTATTTTGTAACATTAAGCATAATACAAGTAATAATAAAATCAATTAGTATGTTTTAAAATGCTAGAAATTGCAATGTGTACTTCAAAAATATCGATTTCAATCCTTATAGGTAAAATTAAAAAGTTGAAAATGAAATTATGTTAAAATACTGATATAAAAATTCCTATAACTCTCAGTAAAAAAAATCTTAAAAGTTTGTATAATTTTTTTTATTTAATAATTAAAGTAATTTTGATTTTCATTAGAACATCCAATTATTTCTCTGAACAGATGGCCCAAACACAAAACACTTCTAATTGCAGATAATTATATTTCATAGCCCTGTATGTCAGCATTAACTCTTTCAAGTATAACCCATAACTAAGAATGATACTTCACATATGGACATAATTGGTAAAGCCACTTAAATTTCCACTTGGCGTCCTTTTTTCTCAGAGTAAAATCTCCCGATGGCTAGCTGAATAAAACTGTTTTTTAAAAAAAGCTTAGTGTTGACTTGAAACATGTCATGTATATATAATTTAAATTAATAAACAAATACATAACAAAACAATACTGGACAAATTTTTATGCACTTTATGCAATGACAAATATTAAGCGATTTACTCTTCAACAATACACATAAAAAGCAGGATGTGAAATTCAGATCTTTTAGCATACCTCAATAGTAATTGCAAGGTAATAGATTTTGTCTGAAGTGAATCATATGGTACAAGCGAAAATGAAAGATAATTTTAATGATTCAAAAGAATAGCATCATTCGAAGAATCTTATGTTTCATCAACTGAAAACCTTATTAGGTTGAAAATAAAGTAGTTTATAATGCAGGGAAAATATTTCAACAATCTTCTTTTCTCCAACCCTTTAATTAAATTTTGCATACTCAAAATAAACCTCCAGACTTTTACCCTAGATTTTTTTTTTTTTGGTAAACATCAAAATGTAATAAATCCTTTATCATTTAAAAAAATTAAAATTTATAATTAAAAAATTTTAGAGCAAAATATATAGGATACCATTTGAGTTAAGACACAAAACTATTTTGCTATACTTTACTATGCCTGAAATTGCTCTCTGCTTCCAGATTATGTAACCAAATAATTTTCAATTAGTTGTTCAATTCAGAAATTTAATGCAACCCTTTACAATTTTAATTTTCACACTAGAAAGCAATCATCAAGAAGAAAAGGACCAAGTGATTCTCTCCACAGCACTCATGCAAACAAATCCCCTCACCCCGTTATCCTTAAAAGAAAAATAATTAATTTACTGAAAATTTTTTAAACAGAGCCAAATCTTTCTGCACTAGCTAAAATCTGCTACAAAACCACATATCACAGATATGAAGAAAACATTTGGATTATCAAACACTGTTATCCATAAGTTGACATTGTGTATACCATCCAATACATAAAATGCCGTTCTAAATGACCATCACTGAAACATTTTAAACAAAACAATGTACTAGAAGTAAAAAAATGAATGATAGATAAAATAACAGTTAAGATATTTTTTTTTTAATCTTTCATTTTCAGGATGTTGCCATAATTTAGTTAATAACTAAGCCTTTCCTAATAATAATATAATATTTCATCAATCAAAAAGACTATCCAACAAAAGAAACCCAATATGATTTTTTTTAACACAGTTCAATTTGAATTTCACAGTATTTCTACCAGAAATTTGAAAGTTAGAAAAACAAAAAACGAATGATTGATCAGTGGCATTATGTAAGCCCCCACAACGTGGGGAGGGGCAGGATTTAAAAGTGTCCAAAGCCTGACTGACGATTAGCATGCATGGTTTTGCTATCCTTTTGTAAGATCCAACTTGAGGCCCAAAACCAGACATTGTGGGAGGGGGCCTATTATTCACCACTATGCCATTATGCGTGATGAATACGGATAATAAGTAATATGTAAATAAATAAATGGAAGATTTTTCAAAGAAATAAAATTAATTCGAATATACTGATTTTAACACAACATTTTTGAAATTGTTATGTGCTTTATAGCACATTAGCTCTAAAAGGTTTCATTTGAAGGGGAAAAAATGAGTGTGCTGAGGAAGTAAAAGCAAGACACACACACAACCATGTATGTATATTTCTATAATTCTAACTTGTTAAACAATAAGTATAAAAAAAAAGACAGAACAGGACACGGTAGAATAAACACTGTAATACAATAATAAACTCTTAGGCTTAGGCCCATCTTAATGATTTTATTAAACTGTTAAATATTTATTGATCTAGAAATGCAATATTACATTCACATTAATAAATTAAAACTATTAATCAATCACGAAAGAACAAAGCTTTCCAAATCCTAATGCTTTACTTTCAGTATGTTTAAAAAAAATCAAAGGAAAAATCTACAAATGCAATAATTTAACTGTGCAAAATAAATACTATTAAAAGGTCATCAATATGTCCTAAATGAATACAGATTACAAAAATATTTAAAAATAAAATACTTTTAAAAGAAATGTCATTAAAATAAATATTCCCATGCTAGGAATATATATATATCTTATTTATATACAATATTTTTAAAAAAATTTAGACAAACTTAATTTTTTACTAAATACTATTAATAACCCAAAAACATATCTTTCAAAGGAAATGTATTATCCAAATATTTTTTTACATTTATCAGCTCGGCTTCCTTTGCAGCAAGACTAGATTTAAGCTCTGCTTCTTCTTTTGTCCATGTACTTGATTCCTCCCATAATTCACGTGTGTCTCGACACATCTTGAAAATACAAAATAAATACTAAGACAATCTTATTTATTTTTATTAATATGAAGAAAAATGTGCAAAACTATAAAGAGAAAGAACTTAATTCATGAATTAAAATGATCAAAAATGAAATATTACTATTATATAAGTTTTAAATCTGAGAAAGATTATAAAATACTCTATATGACAAACATATTGATCTAAATATTACATTGAGATGGAAAATACTACTTTTTACTGTATGTATAAAAAACTTTAACATACATAATTTTTGTTAAAATAAAAATTTCCTTTTCTACCTCCCCCCTACTTGTTATATGTTGGTCACCTAGATTTCAAATAATTGCAGGGGGGAGGGGGGGGAAGACTTTTATTTTGGTTTCATATTTTTAAAAAAAATGTTATCCATTTAGCTGGGACATCTACTAAATTGATAAATTAAATTTCCAATAATTGAAAATGTTACATAAATTACAAACTTCCTTTTCTAAACATTAAAAATATCTTTTACTGCTTTGTAATAATTTTAAATAACTAAATACAAAATGAATAAATAAACGCTAATCTCGTTATGCATAAATAATCAACAATACAATAAATGTACAGAAAGGGTGAAAATATTTTTAAAAAATATATAAATTAAACAGCAAGTTTGATACAATGACAAGATTGCTGTCATAATTTTTTTTAAAAAAATAATACTAAAATATTTTTAATAAGTTACTAACCTTCTTAAACCCTTTTTTATGCTTTTCAAAATTCTCAATCAAAACGGACATTTGGTAACGAGTTTTGCATTTGTCCAATAGCAGCTAATGGAAAATGAATAAAATATTTTATTAATGTTATAGTAGAAGAATAATAGGAATAAAAAAAATTTCACTTTTTAAGCACAGTTTTTCAGTCATTTTCAGAAATAAAGTTCTCTAGAATTGGGAGGGAGGAAGTAAAAGTTGCAACACAGATATTTTTAAACACTTCCAAAAATAGAAAAACATCCTTTCCACATACGGAACACATAAAGCATTATGAAATTAGTCATGAGCAAATATTGAGGATAATAAATACAAAATATATAAACATGTTATCCCTAATTCAGTATAACAGAAATAAAAAAAACTTACTTTGTCACTTTAGTTTGTTTACCGACCTTACCATATTAAAAAAAAGGGAGTACAATTTTATTACAAAAATATTTCACACTGAAAATTTTTAAAAAGATAAACACAAGCCCCACCACACACACACACACACACACAAAAAACATTGAAAATTTAAGGTATACAAAAGATATGAAAACTGATCCATTATTTTTCATTACTAACATTTTACTTATTTAGAATTGCCAGCAACAGAAGGGGTAGATTTTGAACTCTTAGGCATTGCAGAGAAAAAGAGAACCAAAATAATTGTTCTAGTTATAAAGTAAACCCAAATTTAATGCGTAATAAAAAATTTTAAAAAACGATAATACCCCTAGAAGGAATCACTATAAGATTAATCTTCCACACATATCAATGTTATTCAGATACTAATTCAAAACTTACAATTTTCCACCCTTATTTACAAAAAAGTTATACAGACACAATCAAATGTACACTGCTGGCCAACGTAAATGCAACACCCTGAAGGAAGCATGCAAATAACTTGAAATTTACAACATGCATTAACGGAGGTGAGATATGCAAATGATTAGAATTTCAGTGCAGACACACATCAAATGCGGCTGTAGCGCCATCTCAAAGCGCTATTTAAGGCTTGGAGATTTTGACGATTTCATGTTCCGCAATTGTGTTTTTCAAAAAACGATCAGTTATGTCTCGTAGAAAACAGCGATCAGCTTTTGATCAAGTATCTGAGTTCAACAGAGGAAGGATAGTGGCCTACCGAGATTGTGGATTATCTTTCAGGAAAATTGGTAGTCATGTTGGACGAAACCAAACAACTGCAATGCGTATATGTGACCGTTGGATGCAGGTACGATGAACCGACGTGGTCGATCGCGTCCACCTCAGTGCACCACTTCACGTGAGAACCCTAGCACAGCACATTGAGTCTGTACCGCATCATTCAGTGTCTGCGCGTACCATTTGACGTCTTTTACAGCAGAATGGTCTGTCCGCAAGACGTCCATTTCTTGGTCTACTCTTGACGCAGAATCACAGACGTCTCCGCCGCCAATGGTGCGATGAAAGGATGTGGGCGGCAGAATGGAATGAAGTTGTCTTTACTGACGATTCACGCATCTGTCTGCAACACCACAATGGTCGGATTCGAGTCTGGAGACACTGTGGAGAGAGGATGCTGAACAGCTGCGTAATGCACCGCCACACTGGTCCTACCCCAGGTATTATGGTATGGGGTGGTATTGGATATCACTCTCGCACTCCTCTAGTTCGCATTGCCGGTACTTTAAACAGCCAGTGCTACATCTCCGAAGTGTTGGAGCCAGTTGTCCTTCCTTACCTTCAGGGCTTGGCCACAGCCCTATTTCAACAGGATAATGCGCGACCACACGTGGCACGCATTGTCCAAAGGTTCTTTGTCAATCACCAGATTGAATTGCTTCCCTGGCCGGCTCGCTCTCCGGATCTTTCACAGGTAGAAAACATGTGGTCCATGGTTGCTCAACGATTGACCCAGACTACACCCCCAGCTGCCACACCAGATCAACTTTGTCACCGTGTGGAAGCTGCTTGATCTGCTGTACCCCAAAAACACATCCAAAGTCTCTTTGAATCAATGCCGAGGCGTGTGTGGCAGCGGTGATCTCCAACAATGGCGGCTACAATAGCTACTGATTCTGGCAGTAACCAAACTTCACAGAAGTCTATAAATTTAATCATTTGATACTTGGTCAGCATGTTATCTACAAAATAAATTTTGTTGTGCTATCTCTTGTCTTTCTTGGTGTTGCATTTACGGTGGCCTGCAGTGTATATTGTCTTTGATCTATAGGTATCTTCATTGTTTTCATTTAAAAGGAAAAAACTAACACATGAAATTTTCTAAGTTAACATACAATATTTTATTTCTGATATTATAATAACTATAATGATAAAAAAAATTTGAAAACAAAGTAATTTACACTAATTTGCTGTTTAGGAGGTAAGGCAGCATATTCCATATTATAACCCTAAAAAAAAGAAATAAAACATGTGTAAAACAAATGAAATTTATTCCACACACATTTATAACTGCTTCATAACGAAAGATTGATAATTAAACACATCTAAAATCAATGGGAGAGATCAAATTAAACATATTTAAAAATGATTCAGCACTACAAATGTTCTAAAATATTTACACGATTAAATTTCAACAAATAATGCAAAATAAATTATTTTAAAATTTAACTACAAGGAATGAACATGTGTGCATATGAAAAATAAAATTAGAAGGAAAAAATGATTTCACACAGAAATTAGAATATATTAAATACATGCAAAAATTTACTTTAAAAATTGTAAATTTGATAAATGAGATCAATGCATTTTAAGCACAAAATATACATTATAAAAATATATATGAAATTATCTTACAGTAAACATATGGGACCAATCATTAGTAGTATCCAGATGATCTTTCATAGCGGTTACAATTCTTTCCTATTAAAAACAAATTATAAATTAAAGGATGATTAAATGAAGAATATACAAACAATATGCATGAACAAGTATAAAATATCTGCATTGAATTTTCTCACATTTTATATAACATTTTCAACAGCACTGTTCAATTAACTCCAAATAATCAAAATTTGCTTTAAACACGAAGAAAAAAAATTGAGTACATTTTGCGGGGCTTGTAAATTAAATTTAAATAGTTGACAAAATTGGATTTACAATAGCAATTAACTAGAGAGAAGGCGAGTCAGTATATTTGATGATTTAAAGGAATTATATGCTAAACAATTTTTACTTGCTTGGTTTTCATACAATTCTTGAATAGCACATTAATACAGAAACAAACTTTTAAAACAGAAAAATAATTTTTTTCAATTAGTTAATTTCAATAATTGTTAAATTATATCTAACTTGCTTTTAAAATTTATCTTCCTTTTTTTTGTTTTTGGTGTTATAATTTGAAATTTTGGAATGTGTCAAAACGCAAAACTGCAACTATAATTATAGAATTTGAAAACATAGCATGAATTAAAGATGAGGAATATGATACTTAATGTGCACCAATGTATATTTCATTAAATATATTAAGACAGTGGTGATCAATTTGTAGGTATTGCACCAAACATAGCACTTTAGACATAACAAACTTTGCATTGGATCCTTGGGGATATTTAATCTTTTAAAGTAAGCCTCAAAGTTAAATTCATCTATTCATTACAATTCTCTCAATTCACGTTCTAGTGTAAAATACAGACTACATATGCATTTCATGTAAACTACTCTCACAAACAACTTCTTTTCTTTATGATTGATATTGTGTGCAATATGGCTTACATACTTGTATACAGTTTGTTCAATTTTTAAATTCAAGACTTTTAAAATTTTGTTTACATTTTAGTTACCTTTCATAATGTGGAAGAATAAAGAAAGCAATAGTAAGTTGTTGAGTTGTGTGGTGAATTGAAATTCATGTAATATTCAAGACTGTAAAAAATGTCCGATAAAAAATCTTCAAACATTAATTTATTTGGACTTTGTTATACTTTTAATATTTTTAAATACGATTTAATTGTATTTGAGTCAATCTATATTTTTTTTCTGGAGAAAAATATGCTCTATAATTTTAAATACGCTTTAAACTTTATGTGTCCCAGGGAAAAGTCGAATGTTTTTGGAATGATCCTTAATTTACAAAATACTGTATAATACTCAGATGTAAGTATTACAATGACACAAATTTATGTGAAAACTCGAAATAATTTTTTGCTTAAAAATGTGTTACATATTAATTCATGACAATAAGTAAAGACAGCTTTATAAATAGTGATTCTTCCCCTTTTATCCCTCGATTAATTGCTTAAGTTCAATGGATTCCTTGATTATGAATAGTAATCAGATATACCTTTCAAAATCTAATGTCCCTAAGCAGTAGGTTTAAACAAAGTTTTTCTTAACGTATGTTTTTTAAAAAAAGTTTTTCTAATGAAAAATTAACAGATGTTAAAAAGAAAGTATTTTAAAAACAACAAAAAAACTGTGTTATTTTTCCAAGAATTAGTTTAGCAGTTAATAAATCATATGTTGAAACAAAATTGTTTTAAGTCTGAATTTCACTACTCATTTAAAAAAAGAGAAAAATATTAAATAAATCTCAATAAGTAAGCTATTGATACATAATTACTATTCAAATTAACTCCCTCTGCAAATTCTATTTTATATATTTCAGTGAAAAAAATATAAATGACCTAACATTAGTTTCTTTTATAAATAGGAAGATTTACTATACTGAATTTAACTTTGATTGCATTTATAGGAAACAGTTAAATATAGTTCCTTAATAACTATCACATTTTCATTCCTATTTAAATGAATCTGATGATATTTATCATTGAGGGATAGTTTTCAGGATAAATTTATTGCAAAAGTACTTACTGTAAAATTTGGCATATAACGCGCACCTATACTTTCAAGCAACAATTTTTAATTGTTCGGTATATTCACTGTATAATGCACACACACTTTTTTATGAAAGACCCTGAAATGTACATGTGTAATGCTATTATGTTTTAACATTAGAGTCGCGGATGGGGTCATTTTGACCCAAAAGCAAATTTGTTTTCGATTTTCTCAAAAAGTTACTAACGGAATTGAAAAAAATTTCTTGATTTTTCTTATTTTTATACCAATAATAACCTGTGAAAATATGATACGTGAAATACTTATCATTTTTTTTAATACTTATACCTAAAACCGAGGAATGGGTCATTTTGACCCCATTATAATCACAAGTACTAAATTTGCAATTCAATGATTCCTGGAGTGGGAAAAGCTTTCTCGGTCATCTAAGATACCATACCCAATTTTCCTGTACAATGTACTAGCAGAAAAATCACTTCTAGAAAGAAAAACAATGCATAAATAAACGTAAAAAGTTATTAGATTCAAATCCAAATGAAATGAACTCTGGAACTCTTATTAGAAATGATAGAACGGCTTGGAAAAGCATCACCTCTGGAAGAATTGTTGAACATAATTTTTTCAAAGAAAAGAGTGGCCCAACCAGTTGTGCAAAGCGAAATATTGAAAATGACTATCAATTAGATATATGGAGGCTTCATGAGCCTATGCTTCGTCATATCAAAAAATGCATGAGAAAGAAGCTCATCGGCAACTGGGAAAAAATTAATGGTCAACGACTTTAGATGAACTAGATGATTTTATATCAATTCTGAAAGCTCGAGGTATATACGGTGCAAATAATCTAGAACTTGATAGTCTGTGGTCTGTTGTTTAAAGTCCACCTTTTTTCTGCGATACTATGGCGAGAGATAGATTCAAAGAACTTAAGAAATTTCTGCGATTTGACAAAAAAAATACACTACCTGAATGCCTTCAAACAGATAAATTGTGTTTTATTTCTGAAGTTTGGAAGAAATTCATTGAGAATTCGATAATTTGCAATAAACCAGGACCATATATAACTATTGATGAACAACTGTTTCTGTCTAAAGCTAGATGTCGTTTCATGCAATATATGCCAAGTAAACCAGATAAATTTGGTATCAAGTTCTGGCTTGCTGCTGATATTTATAGTAAATATGTGCTCAATGGTTTTCCATATTTGTGTAAATATGAGGAATGTCCTGTAAACCTATTTCTCTCCGAATACGCCATTTTGCATTTGATAGAACCTTTCGAAAATAAAGCAAGACATATCACTAAAGATAATTTTATCATTACACTAAATCTGTCCCAAATGTTAAAAACAATGAACACTAGTTTAACTGGGACGATGAAACAAAATTGGAA
The DNA here is from genome assembly GCA_019973955.1 of Trichonephila inaurata madagascariensis. Taxonomy (NCBI): domain Eukaryota; kingdom Metazoa; phylum Arthropoda; class Arachnida; order Araneae; family Nephilidae; genus Trichonephila; species Trichonephila inaurata. The sequence goes on along the minus strand of BMAV01027114.1, from coordinate 176,224 downwards.
AGAAGTACCTGAATTTGTGAAAAAAGTAAAGATGCCATTATATGATACATTGTTACTGGAGTATAATGATATAACTTTGACAGTTTATCAGAGAAAACTCAGAAAAAATGTCTTATTATTGAGCTCCCTTCATCCCACAGTTGATATCGGCAATAATAACCCAAAAAAAGATTCCAGAAACAATATCATTTTATAACTCAACAAAATTTGATGTCGACATTGCCGACCAAATGGCTAGGAATTATTCTGTGAAGAGGCAGGGTCAAGGAGGTGGCCAGTTCATGTATTCTACAATATTCTTGATTTTGCAGGGTTTAATTCATGGATTTTTATACAAAGAAGTTACAGGTAAAAAATTTACGAGGAAAGAATATCTTCAACAATTCATTGCAGTGTTGCGTAGCGGGTATATTCACAAAAGAAAGTACAAGTCAGACACACAGACAAAAGCGGATACTACTGAAGAATCTGCGCAGAAGCGAAAAAGGATTGATTGCAAATATTTCCAGAGTAGAAACAAAACTGTAGATACTTGTTCTGACTGTAAAATACCGATAAGTGGAAAGTGTACAAAATATGTAAAAAGAAATTACCCAAAATGTGCATGAACTGTGTAGGAAATCTCGACTGGTAAATATTTATATTCAAGTTGTCTGTATATTTTGTTAACTGTATACAATATTCCATATTGCACAATATCTTATTATTTTTTTATCACTTATAACAATTTAATGTTAAAAATGAATAAATGTCATTGCCAAATAATTACAGCGTACTTTAAGCATAATAACACAAGTTTTTATTGATTAGGGCCAATTTGACCCTAGCCGCTGTTTTAGGTATACCGAAACTGCTGCAGTTCTAGTATTAAAGTAATTTAATCGAGGTATTACCTCAAGCTTTAGGGAAGCATTATTTGATGCTTATTTTCATTGCTAGAGAGCACTAGAAGTTTCAGGAATTTCTTTTCACTTGCTTGATCCCCCCTTCCCCTGTATTTGAGATTGCATACTTTTTGTTCATCTTTCATGCGATAAATATTTATGAAAGATACATTCATAATATTGATGTCAGTAAAAATAATACATTCTTTATTTCTAAAATCAGTATAAATAGTCATATTTAATAATAATGATTTTTTTTTCATATTTATGTATATATTCCAACAAAGTAAAACTGATATTTTCTTTCCTTTTTTTTTTTCCTGCTTTATTACAAAATTTCTGCAACATTTTTTGAGAAAAAATAGTTAAGTTTTTTGAGAAAAAAATTATATTCAGTTTAAAATAGCTACGCTCTTCCTGCTGTATTATATATATTTTCAAACTATTTTAAAACTGATGAAAATGTGAATTGTAACATATGTAGATCAAGAAAACATAAAAAAAAAATCACCGCGTATTTCAGGAAAGTATAAAAAGTTACCTGTACGCTGAGGGTTAAGTTCATAAGGAATGTCATTTCTTTTAAATAAATAATATTAAGATATATGTAGAAGTCTATTTTTTTTTAATGATTATCTTTTTATATTTTTAAAGCTTTCATTTTTATACCCAGCACATAACGTGCACCCGTAAATTTCGATTTTATTTTTTGTGTTAAAAGTGCGTGTTATACGCCGAATTTTACGACATATACTTTTAGAAATATTATTTTGCATCCTTCTCAAAAATAATAGTTAATACATCTGATAACGAAGGTAACAAGCAAAAAGAAAATACTTTAAAAAATCTTACAATGCAAAGAAACTTCCTTCTCAGGGAATAATTTTCTGATTTCCTTCTTCGACACTTTTCAAAGAAATCAGGTTCATCATTTGAATCAGGTTCATAATTTGAATCATATTCAGAGTCTGAGTATGGGTATGAGTATACACCAAAATTTTCACCTCTGATAATCTATAATATATAGATAATAGAAAAATAATATCAAGACAAATTACTGAATAATCACAAATATAATTTTTTAAAAAAAGTTATCCTGAATTATGATATTTATTACGAATTTATATAAATTGCTTTGTTGATAACTATTACAATAATTGAAAATTTCCAACCTCCTTCCAAAATTATTAAATTCATAATTTACTCTCTATAATACATAGGAAAAGCCGACTTTTCTACTTTAGAGTACACCTTTTAAAAAGAATTGCAGCAGTAACTATAAAGTTGTCAGAAAGGATGATTTTGTGTATGAAAAGAGCAAATTCTAATACAGAAAATGATGACATCCATCCAGACATTCTAATGAGTGAAAATGAATTTAAAACTTGGATTCTGATACAGACTTTGAAGGATTTATGTGATTTCCCCCCTTCCTTTTGCATAAAAGCTACATTCAAACTACCTAAAAAGTATGCTAAACAATTTGAGTCACTTACACTTGGTTAAAGGTAAGGTACCCATATTTTTTTTATGACATTCTATATATAAGTTGATTCTCGTAACCGAGCTTTAGAAAAAATTCTCAGCTTATATATTAAAATAAGCAGTACATAAATGTTCAACCTTGAGACAATTTATGTGATAACCTGATGTATAAAAATAAGCAGTATGTAAATATTCAACCTTGAGACAATTTACGTGATAACCTGGTGTCCAAACGACTATGCAAAGTGAAGAGCAAAAAATAGTGTAGGATTATAAGCTTACTTTTTTTAGAGATTTAACTATACAGTAAAAAATATGTATTACATTTTTACAGACATGATCAATGTGGAAGACAAAAGTTAATTTTGTGTCTAAAACCAGTCCTAAATTTTATAATGTTCGCCCGAGCTGGCTGACAGGATACCATCACTTCCTGGAATGCAAACTATTACCACTTCAAAAACAAACGTAGATATGGTATAAGATCATTATAATGGGGAACAGGAAGGGAGGGGGAAATTAACAAAGGCTATGATCAACATCCATCAATGTTCAGTGGAGAAAAAGAAGCAAACTTCTTGACAATATTCTATAAAATAAACTTGCATCATAATCATTTGAATTCAAGCTTGGGAAAGGAGACTATTATTTTTCACTATGATAACATAGCTGAACATTGAGATCACTCTGGAACACTTAATTTAGGGATAGGTGGCTACTTCCAAGAAATCGTTGTTTGTGCGACAGACCAGTAATGGAGCACAAGTTAAGTTTATTCTTTTTAAATATTTTATTTATAGCATAGGAGCCTCTTTGTACACACCAATGGTTTTTAGGAATATAAAAATTATTTGTAGTTGTATGAGAGCCAGCATAACACAAAAATTTGACCAGGAGGTGACGTTTTTTAAGAGTGAAATCACTTTTAGCAGTGCTAACACTGGATTAAATTAGTGCTGTGCTAACATGTATGTTCTAAAGAGCTAAATAAACTAAATTTTGTCAGCAATCATTCAGAATTTGTAAAAAAATTGAAAGATTTCGACCTTATGTCTACTCTTATATTTTGAAAGATGAGTAGTATTAACAATTCAGAGCACATGAATTGAAAAAAAGAATATATATAAATAAATGTATACTTATTTACATTTAATTATAAAAGAAAAATCAAAATATGGCAGTTAGAATGATTATAAAAATATAATCAAAAGTATCACAATTGTAAATTTTCTTTTCAAATAAAATATTTTTAAAATTTAGTTTTTCAATTACATGATGATAATTAAGTTTTTAGTAGTTGCTAATTTTATTTTCCTAATTTGATTAGAAAAAGTTGTAGAAAATTTTGCAAAAAGTGGTTTGCTTGAGCTTGATTTCCCAATTAGTTAAAATATGGAAAATTATAATAATTTGTCGTTCACTATACATGATAAAATTATTTATCTAATGATATATATATGAAATTTGGAATTCTTCACTTAAAAATTTTTTAAAATAAATATGGAGAGTTTCAATACCTTTTATTTCACCTAATAAATTCAATTTTTCTATAAACACATATATTAAATAAACTGAATAAAGTTTATTCTACATGTAATCCTTTATTACAGATTTAAAAATTCACCTTTTTTTAAAAGGAATTAAAAAAAAACTTACATCGTCACTTATATCTGATAAACCAGCATATTTATTCACAACTCTCTGTGTCATTCGATTAACAGCAGCAACATCATCCATATCCAAAGTACGAATACCCTGCATAAAAAACCATAAATCATATAAATATTTCTAAGAAACCAGCCCAAAGTAAAAACAAGTTTCCAATATTAATGAAATAAACACACACACAAAAGCATTTTTTATACTGTAAAATATTCATGGATAAAAACTATTTTTGAATTTTTAACTAATTTTAAATGACTTGACATATCAATATCATTCTTTTTTTTTTTGTTAATTAATGTTAACTTTGGAATTTTTAATGGAAGAAAAATGGTTTTTAAAAATAAAATTAAAGAGAGCCATGTATCTTTTCTTTCTTTTTGCACATGAACAAAGGAAATAAGCAAACAATTTTATACATCATAAAAATCATGGAAAAATGATCCCATTTAAATGAAATTTTAAACTTAAGTAGAAAATGCTCTAAATCAGGGGTGTCCAACACGCAACCCGCCGACTCTAAAAAAATTTTTAAATATCAGATTTTTAAAGTTTTTTCATTTTGAAATTTATTTGAGGGGAAATTTATATAATATATATACACTGGTGTCCCAAAGTTAAGCATAAATCGTAAAATGCGAAAAACATGGAGTAAATACTCGTAAAATTATTCCAAATTTCTTGCGGATATTAATTGGGTGAAGAAGAAACATTGGGTTTATGCAAAACTTTTCAGTCGACTACGTCCTACGTGAAACACCGGCGCATGTCGGAACACGGAGAAACCGATTCACGCAGCATAGGCAGTTCAGACAAGTTTCATGCAACTGCTGTGCGAAGGAACGTTGTTAACCAACAAACATGGTGAATGATGGCACAAAGACGCCAATTGGACATGTTTACGAAAGGAAGAATTGTTGGAATGCTGGAATCCTCACGATCACAAACCGAAGTGTCTCAAATTCTGAATGTGGACCAGTCTGTGATCTCAAGACTGTAAACGAGGTTTCAAAGAACGCGAGATGTTACCCGACAACCAGCATCAGGTCGACCAAGAGTCACAACCCCTCGCTAAGATCGATATCTGGTAATAAATGTGCGACGTCAGAGGGGCAGTACTGCCAGAGCACTGGGTTCGGCGCTCACAGTCGCCACAGGAATACAAATTTCGAGACAAACTGTTTACAGGAGACTCAATCATGCTGGCTTGTATGCCAGAAGACCAGCAGTTTGCATTCCCCTCACGTTTGCGCATAAATGCGCTCATTTGAACTGGAGTTTGAAACACCAACATTGGAGTGTGGGCCAATGTGATGTTCAGTGATGAGTCCCGGTTTAGTCTGAGTAGTGATTCTCGGCGGGTAACGATATGGAGAGAACGTGGAACACGTTTTGAACCAAGAAACATAACGGAAAGACATCATTTTCCATCAAGGGGAGTAATGGTATGGGCAGGCATCATGATCGACGGCCGCACAGACCTCCATTTCTTTGACATGGGGTCTGTGACTGCTCAAAGATACAGAGACGAAGTTCTTGAGCCTTATGTTCACTTGTTTCGAGATGCTGTCGGTCCTGACTTCATATTCATGGATGATAATGCACAATGTCACCTAGCGGTGCTGATTGATGACTTCCTTGAAACGGAAAACATCCAGCGCATGTCGTGGCCTGCGAATTCCCTTGATTTAAATCCTATCGAGCATGTATGGCAGGGATGGCGAACCAGTGGCACATGTGCCATCAATGACATGCGACATCATATTTTGGGCACTTCAGCGATCAAAATATTTTGCATTTTATTTTAAAATAACGAAGTTCATTCTAAAGTATTACGAACAAACGCGAGTGATCGGTCGCAGAACGGCTGGGAGCACACTCGTTCATTATTGTCTTGCCTTAGTTACATCATGGACTGCAGTTGATTATGATGCAAAATTTGTCTACGCATAGCATAGTCAATTTCGTTGACACAACTGTATTTTAAAGTTTATTTGAGTTATATTTACGATTTTTAACTGTTATTTAACATAGCTAGTTCAGTAAAAAAACAAAA
>BMAV01027114.1:157178-168520 GCA_019973955.1 Trichonephila inaurata madagascariensis | reverse complement strand
ATACATGAAAAATAACGAAAATAATAATAATTCATTTTCTGCTTTAAATTTTCACTCCAATAAATATATTTTTTTTGTTTCCAAATTTGATATAAAGGTACATATTTTTATGTGCGGCCCACGAGATTATAATGTTTTTCCGAAGTGGACCTGCAAGGTCATTTGGGTTGGAAACCTCTGCTCTAAATAACCAAATTATTCTAAAAAAGGTTTTTCAAACTAACCAAATTTGATTTAACTCAATCCATTATAATTTAGTTACTTAAGAGTCCTGAACAATGAAATCTAACACTGTATAGAAACTAAATGCATCCCTTTTCTTATTTTTTTATGACAGTATAATGATTTTTTATGGAACATAAGTTTAAACTCATTGGCTACAGTGATGGGCAAAGTTTTTAGAAATGTGCTGAAGAAGGAAAAAAGAAATGTTGACTAAGCAATTATAATTTATCACAAGGGGGAGGGGTAAAAAATATAGTATATGATGAAAATTAATTAATATCAATGTAATAAATGAAGCTATGACTTCCTATATTTGTTTTTTGGGATTTTTTTACAGCTTGAACAAAAAAAGGTATATATTTCAATATATACCTTTTTTATGTTTCAATACATACCAATTTTATGTACCTTTCTTGGGAATATTGTTCAAAAAATTGAAAACTACATCATAATTTATACAAATAAACTATTGCTTTCTGGCTTGTCTAAATTTTTTTCCTATTTATTTTAACTACACCCTATTCATAAGAATAATACTTATTCCTTTCTTAGCACTATGTCATTTAAAAGGACTTGTTTTGGCCCTATCAATTCACTCGATTTATGCAAGATTGGCAATATTAATATAGTTTTTGATGGAAAGGCAATACAAAATAGTTCAAATTTTACACAGGAATTAATAACAAAAATATAAATTTTATTAAAGGTGAAGCTTAGAACAAATTGCGGTTACTTATGTCATTATGAAGTTACATTAAATCAAAGTGATTATTATACTTTTATTAAGAGTCTTTCATCCAATTCTTTTTACAAAAAAAGTAGAAAAATAAACCTTATAGAAGAAATTTACAACGAAATCCTGTTTTTATTTGGAATCTAATTTTTACAATTATTTAACAAAGATAAATATATAAATACTAGATTATTTTACTTCTGAGACTTATTTTAAAAATGAAAGTTTAAAGTGATTCAACTCATTTTGATTTTTAGGCAAATCATAATTTATAAATCCTTATTTATATTAATTGCTAAAGATGAACCATGTTGAATATTATTATATTACTAGATGCATGGCTTGGTGTTGCATGGGCCTTCTCTACTTTTATAAATTTTCACTTTCCTTCACAAAATCAGCACTTATAATGCTCTTTTTCAAAATGACTTCCACCTCTTCTCCTCCACTTTGCCCAGCGTTGCTTGGGCTTTTACCGAGTGTATAACTTAAAATTCCCTGTTTTGAAATTTTTTCACTTCTTTTCTTTGTCATACAGGTTTATTCCCCCCGGCATTGCACGAACATTTTTAAATGAATAACATATTGTCATGGAAATTCCCCTCTCACTATCAGAGCTCTGGAGTAAGTGAACAGTGGGACTTTAATATTCACTCACTCACTCACTCCCTTTGCAACTTTTTAGGCCCCGAAAACGAAAATGTACCTTTTTAAAAATAGTTGTATGTTGAAAAAAGTAGGAATTTTTATAATTACACAATTTCACAACTGTATTAAATGTTGAATACAATTAGTTTTATAAATGAAAAGGTTATAAGAACTTTGAATTTGATAAGTATATTAGGTGCTTGTGTTTGGTAGTACTCAAATAAATAATCAGCATATTAAGTTTCAAAACATTTTCAGCAAAGCAAGTGAAAATCGTTTTACAAAAAATACAGTTTTGTTACCGTTAATCATATGTACTATCGATAGAGGTAAAAAAGTAAAAATACAAAAACTGAAATATAAATTACGAGAATCATTTTAAAAATTAACATTAATTAAGTGAATTTAAATAAATTAAGTTTAACATTTGTTAGAATAGAATTAATTTAGATGTTCTAAGAACATGCCAGTTTATTTCACCAATACTTAAACATCTTGACAGGTGCAGCCATCTAGTGGCACAAAAAGTAATGAATTATTGTGACCTCACATTACTCCCTCACCAGTAACTGAGTTACGATAATCAGTAAACCATTGTAAAATTATTAAATATTTAAAATTTGAGTATTTTGAAAAATTCATAAAAAAAGGTTTCGACATTTTATTTTTTAAATCACTAACTTTAAAAGATCAAAGTACGAGTTTTTTAAAAATCATTTTCATATAAACGCATCAATATTGACTCATTTTAGAAAAAAATCATAAAATATTTAAAGTAATAGTTGTTTTTAATAAAAAAAAAATACTGTCTTGTGGCAAAATAAATTATCTTTCCAATTACAAAATTGCTGGGGAAGTTATTAAATGCGCAAATAAAATTTTGACTATTTTTTTAAAAAAATCATAAAAACCAAGTGATGTTTTGAACCCGGGTACAAACGTTACTAATCCAGCGCTCTAACCAACTGCTCCACAAAATCTTCGGAAAAAAGAAATAAAACACATTTAAAATAAAAGGAAGAGATATTCAATTTTGCCTTGCATTATTTGTTAAAAGTTTTAATTTTTTTTTTCGGGCTTCATTTTTAAGTTAATGCCTTCAAACTTCATATATCGACTGCAAACAATGGTAATTTTTAAACAAAAAATGTAACAAAAATAATGCTTTAATATTTTTTCTAAAAAAGGGAAAAAAACGAAAAACACAATTTTTTTTTAAACCATAATTTTGAAGTAATTTTTTCAATTTTTGTACAGATACGGATAATATCGTTTTACACACAGAAAAAAAGTTGTGAGATTTTTATAAATAAAGATGCTATTAAGTATTTAAATAAAATTTTGAGTATTTTTTGAAAAATCATAAAAAAGTTTGACATTTTATTTTTTTAAATGACTGATTCTAAAAGAGAAAAAAGCATGAACTTTTTTAGTATAGAATATTATTTCATTAACGCGAAAGAAAACGCAAACGGAACGATTTAGAAATCATTTTCATAAAAACGTATCGATTTTGACTCATTTTAGAAAAAATCGTAAAAAATAGAAAATATCATTTTGCAAAATAAATTGTACCACATTGTGGCGAAGTAAATGATCTTTCCGATTCTGTAATTATTTTTTTGTCTGAGTCTCATAAAAAAAAAATTAGATCGTGTTTTAATAGCGTCTAGGATAAAAAAAAAAGGTCAAAGAATTGGAACTTCGCCGCTCGGCGGGAAAAAATGACCACAGGTGTAAAATAATTACACATTTTAAGGTTTTTAAATAATATATTTTTAACCTATTGCAATATTGGAATATAAATAGTCAAAATGGATTCCTCGGGTCATTCCCGATCTTTTGGTACTTTGGGGCGAGTTTCTGCGTTGTGCGGTTCATGAAAAGATAGCGCTAGTCACATAGATACGTTTGTTTACCTACAAATTTTAATAGTGTAGATAGAAAACAAAATATGAAACTTTCTATTCCAGAAAAAAATATTTTGATTTAAAAACAAACAAGTATTAAATATTTTTCTCTTTGATAGTAAAATCAAAATAAGACATTACCTACAGAAAATTTTTTTTATCTGAAAACAATTCCATGTTTTTCACAAAAACTAAAGACAGCCTTTAAGTCATATAAATCATCAAAAATTAGAGAAGTAACATATTAATATTTAAAAAGCTCATGTACAGTAATATGTATATACACTCATTAATAAAATGAATATCATAACAGCAAAATATACTTATGAAAAATATGACACTTTTAAAAAATATATACTCACAGGTGTATTAAGTTCAGTCATTATCTGAAATTTTACATCTGGAATAATGTCAGAAACTTCAGGCATCTATAATCAGAAAGATGGAGAAAAATACATATATAAAAACACACTTATGAATTATTATTTAAAAAATAAATAAATAAAGGGTGATTATTTTATAATAATTTTAGGTACAGTAGAAAAAAAAGAAAAAAAAAAAAAACGAAAACAACATCAATTTTATTCAGTTGCAATTAGAATATCAAAATTATCAAAAGGTGTTCTATTCCTTTATAGACAATATATAATGAATACAAAACTGTGGCTCATAAGTTATACAAAAATCTGTGAACCTTGTATATACAAAGAAATAAATATTTAGCAGGTTAAAAAAGTAAATTAAAAATCATAAATTGAATACCTTTTGCAAATCTTCATTAGAATTTTCTTGTGCAGTTCCATCAGATTGTCTGAAAATAAGTAATTAGTCAGTCAATTTGTCTTATCACCAGTAAATTTTAAACCTTATAGATATCATTAAGATGAAGTACATTAAGAAAGATAATAACAGTGCTGTTTACAACTTTTTTGTTTGAAATTCTTGAATTTAAATGAAAAATTAATTTTAATGAACACAACAGTTAAATTTCACTGAGCAACTTAAAACCTAATTTTCCAAAATAATTGTATGGATGCCAAAAGTTTTCTGTCTAAACTTCTTTAAATGGAAGTACTTTTATTTAAAAATTGTACAACTTAAAAAGATAAATAATTTTTTTCAAAATCACCAAAATTTATTCCAACAACTCTTTGTGGAAATATTGCACATTGCCAAAGAACACATAGTTATACAATACACAAACAAGAAACAGTTATACAATCTTAGCAATTGCCCCTAAAAAGTATTTACATAATTTTAAAAATATTTCAATATATTTTGGTTGTATAATATAATTAAAATGTATTTCTTTTAAACATAAAAAAAGTATAAAATGTAAATGTATAGGGTTTCTAAAACCTTATTATATTGAATGATACTCAATAGATGTTAACAGGAGAGGACTACATTTGATTTTAAAAAAATACTTTTGTGACAAAATACTGAGTTTCTTTCATTTTAATATTCTCCCACCAAAGAAATCTGAGGAAATTTCTCGCTTTTTACATATGCTAACTTAAAAACTTGTCTTAATATCAGTTGTGTAAGCATGCTTTTTTTAAATGAAATATATGTCTGGTCTACGATCACTTTTTGATCCACATTCTACACACTGATTCAAAGACGAGTGATTTAGTTATTTAGAACTGATTGCATGGAAAAAATACTGCTACTTTCTTTTATTTCCGAATAATGAGGCAAGTGGTTAGTGCAGATATATTTTCTTCCATCTTTAGAAACTTCAACAACATTTGTGAATTCATCCATTCTTGATTATGTTTACAGTCTTTGTAAAATTATTCATTAAGAGTGAATCAATCCATTCGTAAGGTTAACTCCATTTTACATATAATCTTTTCATTTCAAAATTGAAATTATAAGGTAAAAGCAATCTATCATCAGTTCAAGGCAAGTAAACTTTATAACGACCGTTCTTGAAAATTGAACAGTTTCCATAAATTGGCCTTTAGTCTACAGACTAAAGAGCAATCTGTTTTTCAATTCCTACTATTAGCTCACATTCTCTATATATTTATTTATTTATCTTGGTGGAATTTTCAATTGTTAATAAAATACATTTTAAATTGCTTAATTGAGCTGAAATTTTATATACATTATTTTGAATGACAATACAGTAATTTAACTATAATTAATAAAAATTGATTGATTAAAACTAATTATTCAAAGAATTACAAATACAGCTTGTTGGCATCATTTTTGGCGAGTTGTGTCAAAACACGAAAAGGTTTTTTTCCCTTGCATTTTAAAGCGTTCGTTTGAGCTGCAATTTTCTATACACTATTGTTTTGGGTAAAAATACGATAATTTAATTATAATTAATTGACTGAAACTAATTATTTAAAAAATTACAGATACAGCCCCGTTGGTTTCATTTTTAGCACCTTGGGTCAGAACTTCTCGTGTTTTAAAGCATTCAGGTTGAACTGAAATTTTATATACATGATTGTTTTGGATGACAATACGATACTTTAATGGTAATCACTTACCACTTAATGTTGTGATTCTGTCATATGTTTATACATATTTATATTAATTGTAACTATTTAATAAAAAGTAGCTAAAATAAAATTTTTCTTTTTTAATCTAAGTAGGAATTGACTTAAATTTTTTTTTATATATTACTTATTTACTTCTGTAATCTGTATATTGACTTCAATCACAAACAAAAATATCATATTAATTTTTGCCGGATTTTCCATGTCTATTAATTTATATAGAATAAAAGTAACATAATGGAGTACATTTGGGCCTCCCTGCAAAGTCAAGTTTTGGGCACCTAAGTTGGATTTTTCAAAAAGCAGGTACATGGTGGCAATCAGGCTTTGGGGCCTCCTGCATTGCGGGGGTAGTGGGGGTGTACGTTACGCCACTGTAGAACATGTGTAATTAATATTGGAATATGATAATTAAAAGAAACTGGATATTCTTGCAATCTACTGCTATGTAGGCATAATTAAACTCTGTATATAACCCCCTTTGCTAAATTAACTCCCGCATTCTATTTATAAAGCATCTTTGTATCTGTTAAACAATCTTTGCATCACATGTGCTATATAATAGCATTGTGAAGGAAGTTATTTATTGTTTATTAAACTTCATTTTAAAAATAAAGCTGAAGTTTGAACAGAAATTTAAATTACACTAATTTAAAAGCTGAAATATAAAGAGTAACTGAACTTTTGCAAAGTATTTTGATAACATTTATCATCTAGTTTTTAAAATCTCAACACATTGAGATAAAAAACTTCTAAAGGGAAAAAATTAAAAATATACAACTCAAATACATTTATCACTCTAATTTTAGACACACAAACAAATAATTTGGAATATAATCAAAATGATAGAATACCAAATTAAAAAATAAAATAATCATTAATGGCAAAATAATAAATAATGGCATTTTTTGCTCAATTTGATAGATATTACCAATAATAAATACATAATTAACTTCTGCCTTTTATAATACTATGGCATACATAATAGATTATATTTCTTATTAACATTGAAACTTACTCTTTTTCTTTGACATCCAAAGAGACATCCTTTGACTCCTTTTTTCTTCGACACTCTTCAGACTTTGAATCCTGAACAGATGATACATCTAACAATAAATAGTTTTTACTTGAGTATTTTTAATATCAAAATAGAATAATTATCATATGGAGGAAAACAAATGCATACCATTCCTTTCATTTGAACATGAGGACTGTACCGCAATTGCAATACTAAAATAAATAAAGACTTGTTAAAACTTATTTAAATTAAGGTATTAAATATTAATATAAAAGATAAAAAATTTTATATAAATTTTACAAGTATGTATTTAAATTATTTCAAGTGAAAAAAAAAATTTCAAAGAATCACATTTTTGAATTAGATTTGTCCATGGTCTCCAATTTTCTACAGCTTCTTTTATAATTTTCATGTGCTGAATCTGTAAATATTGAAGGATATATTATCCTAATAGATCTAATTTCAAATTAATTATTAATGTTAAATACAAAAAAAGAAACATACCATTTTTTGAGGAGAGTGGAATTAAAGCTAAAGAATCAATGCTAAAAGAAAAAGAAATAAAAGTTAAATATTAGAAACCTTAAAGTACACTTAACAGAATGGATGAACTAATGCAATTTTAAAAAAATGTAAGTACGAGTAGAATCATAAAATAAATAAATTAATTAACTCATTTATATAATATATTTTACTCATATATTAAACTTATACTAAGTTACCTGTAAAATAAGAATTTTAAAAAATAAAAATACCTATTGCACAACAAATTCAAATGTCCTAAATTAATAGGAATATTTTAAATTGATAAGAAAATTGTGTGTGTGTGTTAAAATTAGAGAATTTATACATAATTCACAAAATAAGGCAATAACTAGATAAATCAAGACTGTACCACGTGTTCTCTAGTAGTTTAAATTTAAGATTCTTGTTTGAATAATTAGAAAATAAAATATTTAGGGGTACAATATGTAATACTTCACAATCAATGAACAAATCCATATATATAGTGATGCGCATTTAATGGGGCAAGTAAATGGAACTGCAAAATTATATTTAAAAAAAAAAAGCTGTCAATTTTTTTTTATGTGAGAGAGCTGATGCAATATTTTATCATCCATCAGAACCAACCAGCTTGTAAAAATTAAATTCTGTGATAATAATATGAAGGCTTTAAGATTAAATTGAGAATATTTTTGTGCATCCTAAGCTTTGCACCCATATTTTCATATCGTTGCTGCTGCCTTTACGTTATGTGAATTTTTTTTTTCATATGATGTGCCATTTTCAAAATGTCTCGTAGTTAATAAACGAAACATAAGAGCATACATCCCTAGATCTTTTTGGACACAACTACAACCCTTCATTATATATAAAGCTAAAAAATAAGATTTCCCAACAATGTAATTTATAAAAAATAATTTCCAATGAATGTTCACTAATGGAGTGAAATTAAACCAAAAGTTGCTAGATATATAATTTTAATGTCACAGGTAAAAAAAAAACCAGGGATACAAAAATTATTCACAATGTTTATATTTCTATGTAAGTGCATCATAATATATATAAGCCACCTGGAAAGTGGAAATTTATGGTACTTCCTTAATAAAATACCTTACACAGAGTTTTGCTAAGATAGGTCTTAAACTCATTCCAAATAGAATTAAATTTTATTGAAAATACTCCTTTTAAGCCAACAATATAAAATCAAAACTCCATTTTCCTCAGAAAAAAAAATCTTTAGTAGATTAAGAACTCTTAAGAATTTACATTATTAACAGAGGATTCAATAAACTACTTAATCTTTTATTCAATATAAAAGGTAAATTAAGTGAAAATAAATCTTAACTTTTAATCATAAATAAGAACTTTTCCCAAAATTTACTGTCAGGTTATTTCTGTAATAAGTTTCATTTAATTAATCTAATTAACTGAGAGATAAATGTATTCCATAAACTTAATAGACTAAAGAAAATTCAGAAAAATAAAGATCCATTTATTATTTTTAATGAATATCTTGTAATGCAACTCAGTTACAATTTCTAGCAAAGGCTCCCAAATATCAGACAATAAATGGGCTACAAAATCATTTATACAGGCTTTCTAATATGTTTTATTAAGTTGCATTCCGAGTATGAATTCTAAACCAAGTTTGAAACTGGAAACAAATTAGAATTTATATGAGAATATTTTAGTTACATTTTTATGTAGAATATATAAATTTTTTGCATGTACGAGGGTAAGTTGAAAAATAAGTTTCCCCTGTCGACTGTGGTCAGCTTCCGCTACTTCATCGATGGTGATACGCCGGTTCGCTATAATCATGTCATCCACCTTCCCGACATTTGCATCTGTAGTGGCCGTGCGCGTCCGTCCAGCTCTCGGTATGTCCTTCACTTGCTAACGTCCATCACTGAATGTGCGATACCATCTCCGCACCATTTGCTTCTACATCACACCTGGCCCATATACTTCCACGAGGTGGTTATGAATTTCTGTTCCTGATGCTCCACGTGCCAATTCATAGCGGATAACCGCACTCACTTCCTCCTTTGACCACGAATTCAAAACGCACCTTCTCTCCATACCTACCGGGGCTCAAATGAGAGGCTGGTCTCCGCTTTCCGCAGGCACTGCAACAGCGCCATCTGCTTGATTTGCAGCGACCTCTACTCAACGGTGTATCGGTGACTTGCGCGTTTTCCTGCTGTGTCGCCTTTCGCCCATGGCCGTTCAACGCTTCTTCCATATGCAAAGCCCTGATTTTTTCTTGGAGAACTTTTTGAAGCTTATCAAGCGATATGACAAATGTCTCAACGTACTCGTACAAGAATAATAAAATAAAGGTATGTCATACCTTTAATGTCTCATTCTATTTTTTGACTTTCATACACAACTCTGTCCACAGTCGACAAGGGAAACTTATTTTTCAACTTACCCTCGTACTTATGATCTTTTTCTACTAAATCACATGGTGAAAATGGTACATTCTAAAACTGTTTATTTCCCGAGTGAACATGGCAAATTGACAATTTTGTGGAGATAGAAAACGTCTTACAAATCAAAAGAACAGTCCATATTAATTCATTAAATAAACAGAATAGCAATATTATAATATTCACAAATTTGTGAAATTTTTTATTAACATCACACTCTGAAGCTGCTTGAAGGCTATTAGTGATAGACCTCATAATTTTGAAAAGTGTTCTAGTGACCATACACAAGATGACTCTACTCTCGAAACTTCAACACCATGCCAACTTTGAGCCATGACAGATTAAACATGCATCAGCCCCAATACATAGCGGGTAATCAGTTTCATAATGTTGGCAATGAGTTTGCGACCATGACCACATAGATTTGAAGGACTTGCATATTTACTGTAAAATCCAGCCTGTAACGTGCACCTATACTTTCAAGCTGCAATTTTTAGTTCTTAGGTATATTAGTCGTATAATGCACATCCCCTTTTTTATGAAGAAACCTGAAATGTATGGATGTAATGCTTGTATGTTTTGAAGTCATTTATTCGAGGTATTATTCTAAACTTCAGAAAAAAAGTATACATCCAGAACAACAACCCTTTAAGTTCATAAGGAATGCCATTTTTTTTAACCCTTTCAGGACGAAAGACACAAATGCGTGCGTACAGCCAGGGCCAGAGGTTACTGTCGCGAGTGTCATTCACAGGCCGGAGGGTTTTGTGTAGCGAAGCCTAACTCCATTAAAATACTGAAACTTGAATGCATTATTTAATATAGTTCTGTAGAATACACAATAAACATATGCTTTCTATATTTTGTATTTACATACTCCATTCACTTAAGTAACTTTCTGCTCAAATACAATTTTTTAAACTTTTTACATTATTTATTTATCATTAATATATATTTGATCATTGTGTGCTAAGTAGATTTCAAAACAGCTTGCAGATCAAAAGCAACAGAATTGAATTACATTTTGCTGGAATTTTCCGAGTGCTTCAAGCTCAAAGGTGAAAATATCCTTTGATTCTATTGTGACTAGTGACAGAACAGGGTTGGCACGCTATACCACTTTCTCATGGGAAAGAAATTGTTCGACAAAAAGACTACCAATGCATTGGCAAAATCATAACTACTGCTTTTTTGAACTGTAAAAAAATTTTCATTAAAGTTTCGTCCAAAAGGGAAGAAATTCTTAAGTTTTAAAGATACTGTTACTGTGAAAAACTAATGAGGGCAATTCAAACCAAAGAAAAGGAATGTTAATAATGAGAGTATTTGTAATTACAGTTACACAATAACACCATA
>BMAV01027114.1:128206-157168 GCA_019973955.1 Trichonephila inaurata madagascariensis | reverse complement strand
ACATTCCAATGATTTTTACAGAGCAAATTTTAAAAGAATTTAGGTGTTTACTGCACAATAGGCAGTTATACCATATTAGATGCATCATGTTGCTTGAATTTAATTTCTTGCAAAAACTGAAATGCTTTTAATTCTTATTAAAAAGAGCTTTGTTTATTTTTTATCATCATTTTTTGAGATATTTACAAGATGAATACGTACACCCTATAAAACAATTACTTATTTTTCTATTAAATAATAAATTATTAACTACCAGCCATAAAGTACTAAAGTCAATTTTTTCAGTATTTACTTTCCACATTCTTCTCCAATATATATCTTATATGTATCTTAAAAGACAAATAATTCGAAGTTGGAATGAAAATCCAATTTTAAAAAAATGTACATATATAGACAATTTTCTTTATAATTACACTATCAAAATAACTTACTTTGATTTTATTTGATGCTTCTTCAAAAAGACGCAATCTTTCAACTGCAGTACTGTTATCTGACGTTCTCTTAGACTATCATGAAAAATAAAATTGGTAATATAAATAAACTTAAAACAAAACAAAAAAAATTTAAATACATACTTCAAAATTGGATATATTTTAGTAATTAAAGTAGTTAAAATTATAAGCAATTAGTATGAGGTTGCAACTTCTGTTTACAGGTTTAAAAAAAAAATCTGTTGCTTTTATTTCAAGATAACAAAATTGATGTTTATCGAAATATATCTTTAAAAAATTGCAACCTCTAACATTTTGACTAGTAAATGCTTTAAATTTAAAAAAAAATTCAAAACTCCCATTAGAAAAAAAAATACTTTACTGGGGAAAAAACAGTATTAATACATCGAAGGAGGGATATCATTGATAAAAAAAAAATTTAAACATTATACAAGAAATGAAAAAAAAAAAAATTGCACAAGCAATCATTTGAAATTTGACATAAAAAGCTAAGACTACAGATATGAGAGGGAAGTCTTTCATGCATTTCAATTGCCTTTTTTGTTTTCTCCTCGTGACCAACTGCAATGCCTTTCCTCAAATACAAACAACTTTTACATTTCATTTGTTAAAAAAAGAGAGCATTAATAGTCTTTTGTGAAGATGGGTTATTGTACAGAAGTTGCAAGTGTCATATTCCCTTTATATGAAATCCTTGTTTATATATTTTAGCACAGTATTGAGTTCAGACATAAATTACATTCATTAAAGTTCAGGCAGATCATAGTACACACAGGAAAAAAACTAATGCTCAATTCCAAATAATGGCATTCAAGAGCAGGTTTGCACTGCTGCAGTTTCTTCATTGATCCTCATAACTCAAATCATATACAACTGACTTTTAGAGAACTTACTGCAATATTATCATGCAACATAGAATTTACCCCTTATAACTATCAATAGAAGGAATCCCCTGTATTAGTGAGTTGCTGAAACAAATCTAGTCAATAAAAATATTTACTTGATATAACAAATCTCACTTTTGCATTAGTTGGAATAATGGTAAACAGTGACCATATTGTTTCATGAAGAAAGAATAACTTTACACTGTTTATGTTATTAAGACATACATCCAACACATAGATTGAAGGTGCAGGGTGCCTTGAGCTTTATAACCTATTTACAGATGCCATTGACATTCCAGAGATGTATAACACAATATTTTCTTTTCTAAGTAACTTTACCATTCAAATAGCAAATACAGCTCCCAGCTCCAATTATATACCTCAAACATACTGGGTGTAGTAGTATGTTGTAAAGTGTTTCAGATAAATGAATGCATAACAGAAAACTGAGAATAATGCTTTCATTTATCACAAAATTTTCCATCATTATCAAACACCAAATATACCATTGCTGATAGATGCAAGCAGTATAGGCTCTTGGAGTGATGAAATCATCAAGCCATTTTCATACTTTATCCCCAGTACAAAAGTGTACAGGAAGCAAAACATTGTGCACTGACCAAAATATGTGATACTTCCCCTCAGCCAAACATCACTAATATCACTTGATCTCAATTTTGCAACTTGAGGCCTTGTATTATGGAGCAATTTCATGAGATGTAAACCTTTACCAATAAATGGACCCATTTTAAAGTTCAACTGCAGCAAGTGTTGCTTATAACATTTATCAGATACACTTAAACCAAGCTCCAACAGTTTGTAATTGAGTATATTCACTGGGTTTTCCGATGTTTTTTGCATTTCAGATCACCATAACATATTCATTTTTCACATCTTCCATTAAGATTTTGCAAAAGAAAGAATTTGTGTTGCATGTTTAACAAATAGAAGCACTTCAAGACACAAACTCACCTTTGCTCCTTTGGCTCATGTCGCACCCATCTTCCCACCATCTGAATCTTTCCCAAAGTGTGTATAAACAGTTGGGAATCATTTTCAGTGATTCTCGTAACTATTTGGCAAGGTTGGTTTTTTTTGTGTGCGTGTGTGAAGTCCATCTTCCACCAGCAAAGCTTAAAAATTCTCATGCTCACCTTTTAGTTGAGTGCTGCTATGTTTCTGATTTAAATTTGAAAATGCCAGATCGAAGTTACGAGAGACAGTGACTATTGATGTTCAAACCAATTAATTTGTTAACACCACACATCAAAGTAATATGAGGGTTATTAATGACAGATCTTGTAATTTTAAACCAAGGTCAAGTGACAGAGGTGACATTTTGCTGTATGGAGCTCTTATTCTCCACAATAATATAAAGATTTCCGGTCCCAACAAATCCTCTACATGACAGGTCTTTAGTGGCACCAGGATTCACCACACAACTGGCAAAAGTTCATGAATTGTACTATGGTGTTATTGTGTAACTGTAATTACAAATACTCTCATTATTAACATTCCTTTTCTTTGGTTTGAATTGCCCTCATTAGTTTTTCACAGTAACAGTATCTTTAAAACTTAAGAATTTCTTCCCTTTTGGACGAAACTTTAATGAAAATTTTTTTACAGTTCAAAAAAGCAGTAGTTATGATTTTGCCAATGCATTGGTAGTCTTTTTGTCGAACAATGTCTTTCCCATGAGAAAATGGTATAGCGTGCCAACCCTGTTCTGTCACTAGTCACAATAGAATCAAAGGATATTTTCACCTTTGAGCTTGAAGCACTCGGAAAATTCCAGCAAAATGTAATTCAATTCTGTTGCTTTTGATCTGCAAGCTGTTTTGAAATCTACTTAGCACACAATATTCAAAATTTAAGTTTTTTAATAATAAATTCATGAAGAAAAGATCTTAAAAGTTCAGGAAACAGTTCAGTGTTAAGTTTCATATGAAATCAATCAATGATCATCATAAACCATTTCGTTGATTTTGTCATGATTGACAGACATCCACTCCTTAACTTATTACAAACATTCATTTTGCCAGATTTACACTCATGACATCATACATTCACATTTACAGTTCATAAACCCTAAAGAATTTTTAATCTGTTGAAAATCCAAAATTCCAGTTTTCCTTCATGAAAATAAAAACTAGATCATATTTCTAAACTTGCATCAGGTGCAATCAGAATCAAGACACTCATTTCAATATGGCCTTGCAACTGATGTTGCAAGGCCATATTGAAATGAGTGTCTTGATTATCTTGCAATCAACAGACATATGATTATTGTGTACATTCTACTTCCAAGACCTTGAATAAAAAATTTTTTAAAAAAAGAAAAGGCCTTTATGAGTATCAAAGTCCGAGTATTCGTATTTTCTGGACTTGCTCATTTTTTGAAACATTGAAATCACCCTACAACTCTTTAAAAATAAGAAGATATTATAAGACATATTGTTCAAATACCAGTAATAAAAATAGATTTATTTCATACTACTTGAGAACTCTTGCATTACTTCCTCATATCAAATTATATATATATATACATCTATACACATTTATTCCATAATTAATTTTTTAATATACAGAACATGAGAAGCTTAATGTTAAATATTTCAAGTGACCAATATAATTAATACTTTTTAATTAATAATTTTTTCTTAATTTTTAGAAATTAGTGTACTTAATTAATAGATTTTCAAAAAGTAGGGTTAGGGTTAAGTTAACAATTTCAAGCTTGTTTACATACGAAATATTTCTAATTTCCATAATTTTTTATTAAACCTCAATTACCCAAAATTTACAACAATTTGATTACCTTTGTTTCAGTTTCTGATTCTTTTTGCAATTTGGTTGATTTTTTTTCAGCTGTTGATGGCTTTAACTCATTTTTCAGTTTCTGGATTTCATTTTCCAAAATTTCAATTTTAAGGGTTTGCTGAAGGGGAAAAATACATTAAAAAAGTAATTTCATTCTAATATAATAATTACAATGTAATTTCTAAAATTTTGAAAGATCATTACAGTAGTTAAGGCATCTTCTTTCTCTCCCAGAACTTGCATCAGATCATTAACTTCCTTACACAATTTTTTGATTTCCTCATTTTGCTAAACATGAGATAAAAGATTTTAATAATCATTACACACAATCTGTTTTCTATAAATTAATATTTTTAGCTAAAAATCTACATATGTAACAAAACAAAAATACGCTTTGTTAAAGAAACAATTTTTAAAAAATGGATACATAATAATTATAACAGAAAATTTTGCATGCCTTTACAATGCAGGAAGTATAATCATATTATAAAATAATAGATTTACATGAAACAATCCTTTTTCTTTTGACTAATAAATATGAAGTTTTGCAGTTAAATATACTGTAAATTGGTTTGTTAAATAAATTTTATAAAAAGTTAAATATATATTACAAAAAATTCAAATCCTAAATACCTTTTCTTCGACTAAAGTGGCATCCTTCAATTTAGTCTTGCATTGAGCTAATTCTGTTCTCGTGCAGTTTAGTACATGAGTACGCTAAAAATAAATATTTATTCTTTAATGTAAAAAATCACATTTGATAGTTTTTTCTCAACAACCAAAAAGCTTAAGCTTTAAATTAATATTTTAATTTGTCAAATTATGTGTGCATGTGTACATATATACACATACAATTTACATTACTGGCATTAGACAATTTCTTGTTGTACAAACTTACCATGCTTAATGATTCAGATAAATCAGCCATTTCTTTCATAGCAAGTTGTTTACTATCTTCCAAAGCTTTAATCATGCATAATTGATCTTCTAATTGTTCCAAATAGTTCTGTTTGTCAGATAATAGTACAGCATGTTCCTAGGAAGACATATGTTTACATTTAGAATAATACATCATTTCTGAACACACAATAAAACTTAGTTTTTAGAAACTTAATTAACTGAAGGTGGAAATATATAAATGTATACCTGCCAACTTTTGAAAATGACAAGTGTAAATAAGTGCATGAACTACATTTCAACCAAAGCTCAAAATAACCCATGAAAAACATTTTACGTTTAATAAAACCACATGATATGCAAATTTTTAAAAAATAATACAAGGGTGAGTTGGAAAGTAAGTTTCCCCTTTCGACTGTGGTCAGGGTTGTGCATGAAAGTCAAAACACAGAATGAGACATTAAAGATAAGACATAATTTTATTTTTCCACATAAGTACCAAGTACATTGTGACATTTGTCATACCGCTTGGTAAGCTTCAAAAACCCCTCCAGGAAAAATTCAGGGCTTTGTATACAGACTTGTTTGACTTTAGCATTGCTTCCAAGTGTCTTAAAGCGAGAGAAAGCCAGAAACAGATGAAAGTCACTTGGTGCAAGATTAGGACTGGCAGATGGTGTAGGTGCTCCCAACCAAGAGTTGAAAGTAAATCATCGCTTTTAGAGGTAAAGAAACTGCACTCTTTTATGATGTCCAATGTATTAAACGACATGTAACCTCTACTCTCATCCCCCCCTTTAGATAGTTAACAGCTCCATTCCTCTTGCATTATCTGTCATAAATGTAATTAAATGCTCAACAGGAATCCTACATTTTAAAAATTCATTCATATGAATTGGTTAATATTTTCTCCAGTAGAATTCTTCAACATTTGGAATTGCAAAAAGGCGATATTTGATTTAAGCATTTTGCAAGATTACAAAGTGGCAACAATGGGATATAATTTGTAGTTTATATCACTACTGCCATCAGATGATGCTATAAAAGGACTTTGTTTCATGAATTTATTAATCCATATACTATGAGTTAATTAACTAATCACAGCAGATGTTTTTATCTTTGCACATCTGTACTGCTTGATGCCAGAGTTAAGAAATATTTTCCAAAACAGAGAGCTGGCATGATTGGATGAAATCAAATTCCAGAATTACAATTTCACTTTAAGAAAGAGTGCTTAACTTTTTTTAATTGATAAACTTGCAACCCCAAACAACCGTCAGGACGAAAATACTACCAATTTAAAAAACCTTTTTTACTTATCTGATTAAGAAGAAGCAAACACTACATGAATTTTTAAACCTCTTAGTAAAAAACCAACAAAAATGCAGCATAAAACTTTAGATCAGGGGAAGCAGACTCAAATGACCTTTCGGCCACTTCAGAAAAACATTATAATCCTGCAGCCGCATATAAAAGTATATATTTTTATATTAGATTTGAACCCATTATCAACATTTATTGGAATGAAAATTTAAAACAAAATGACATATTATTGTTTTCGTTTTACATGTATACAAACATAAGTAATATAATAATTATAATGCAATGATCAAATAATGCATAATTTATTTCATTAGTGAGATATTTGTACCTCACAACTCTTTCACTTATTTTTTTAGTCGATCTCAGTGCATGTATTTGTGGATTGTAATTTGTGTTGCAGGTTTATGTCCGTTAAGTTTGAGTGTGATTTACATTTGATAAATTTCATTTTCAAAAGAAAAAAAAAGATTTGCAGTAACAGAAGTTATGTTATAAAATAAAAACAGTAATGGAATTAGTTTAAAAAAAACCCCACAAATACTGCACAAAATGGTCACATCTTGTAAAGTTGTAATGAATCTTGTGGAGGCTTCAAAAATGTCCAAGGCAGGTTGGCTACCTGCTTTAGATGATGCTAACTAACACTTGTTGGAAAATACGAAATTTTTACAGAATCCATACTTAATGACATAAAATACTTAATGAAAAATATGAATATGCAATGTATCTAATCAGAAATTGTTTTTACTGATTTTTTTCTAAACTTTAAACAAAAAAATCAGTTTTTCTACTGTCTAACAATGTTCTTGGTTTCTTTTCATGTAAGGGAAAGTATGAAGAATGTAGCATCTGTTTGAGAGTGTAATGTTTGAGTGTCCTCAATGATAACCACGTAAAAAATCTTTACCATCTAATTATAAACTAAACTCAAAAGTGGTGCAACAGCCCCCAAGGGTCAACCCTGGTGGGCTGGCCCACCACTTTTGGGCATTACTTGGGCCTACTGTGTCCATCTCAGTATTTGTGACCTTGGGCACTGTGGCGCATGAGCATATGTTCCGGTCAGGTGGTCAGTCTGACGCAATGAATTAAATTATATAAATCAAATTATTTATACTAGAATGGAAATTACAAGTTATTCATTCAAGTTAACTTTTTACAACCCCCTCCAAAAATAAAGAAACTCTACAAAATAAAATTCCTTAAGAAAAATATTTTCACTAACCCATTTTTTGTTAAGATTAACTAAATGCTCTATAATGAGGCATTTCTAAGTAAAATTAATTAGCTCCCTTTAAATTTTACAGCATAGAGCATCCTTTAAATCAGCCAATATCAGACTCTAGATCAGAAAAATAATTCATTGCACTTGCAACCCCATTGGTAGAAATCACAAAAGCTAAAAAATATGCCGAATTCGGGCAACCTAGCATCATTACTTAACGGCAACCTAGCATCATTACTTAACGGCAACCACGCAATTTCTTGTTGTGTTTTGACAATTTGCAATCAACATCTTTTTTCTTTCTAGTTTGGCCTTTCCGAGGCCATTGTCACCCCAACACTAAAACATACATACACAAGTGAAATAAAATTGCTTCAAGAATACAGCACTTTACTTCAGAAGAGTAAAATGTTCTAATGCACATGTTATAAAATTATAGCTCAGCAAACAGGCATTTTAGTTCAGAAATGCAATGTTCAAAATTGTAATAAATACATTAAGAAATCAAAACAATTGTTTCAAAAATAGTAACTTGTATTTTATCATAGTTATATTATTTTTATATGGTATTTTAAACAATAAATCTACCATTTTAAAAAGAATCAGATAATCCTCTACCTCACTTAGAAACATACAATTTCTAAAAAAGTAATTAAAAATGAAAACATAGCAGCAAAAAAGCCAACAATAACTTTTTATTTATAAACTATTATTCTTCTCCTCTGAAAAGTTGCAAAACTTTGTCAATGAGGTTGTATAAGGATATAAGTACTAAATTAAGATCAAGAATAATTATATAAAAAAGGCATATTAAGCTTAGTAACCAAATAAATGTAAATACTTTTCTACATAAAATGTTCTTGCAGCAATAAATCAATTACTAAACATATTATAATATTTAAAAAAAAACTGCTATTACATATAATTTCACAGCAATAAGCACCTCATAATTCCTCAGCAAAGAAATTATGAAAACAGATGCTTTTTGAATAGCCTACTAAAGAAAAAGTAGCTTTTTTGTTTTATTTTTAAAAAATGACATTTTTTTTTATACTTACATCTGAAAAATTCTTCAATAGTGTGAGCTCCTTATGTAGGCTGAGTAGTTCTTCACAATTTTTGTCTAAATTACGTTCCAATATTTTATTTCTTTGTTGAATTTTTTTGTAATTTTTCTTAAGGGCATCCATTTCTTCCGTATGCTTCTCAATTATATTTATTTTATCAGACATCTGAGATTCCAAGAGTGAATTCTGTGATTTTAAATTTGAAATTTCTTCATTTAACGAAAGACGGATTCTCTGAAACATTAAAATTAGGCTTAGCAACAAAAGCAAAACAAATTCTCTAAAAATAAAGAGAAAAGCTAAAGATACAATGAAATACATAGGATTCTTCAATTAAATCCCCCCCCCATCAATAGGGCTGTGGATTGGTATTTACCATTGCAGACCCAATATATTCTCTAGGAGCTGGAATTACTTCTTAGTATGGCACCATATAGGTGGAATACCAGGTGCCACAATGTAATTTTGATGCCCAGTTTCCTTCCCAGAGGGAGACACCTGAGCTTTGACGATGTAAACCTGAACAAGGATATTAATTTTGTTGAGAGTACCTAACAGGAACTCTAGGGATCTTTAACCATCCGTATAATTATATGACATGGATGCTGTCGATTTTCTGCATCATGAAAATCCATCGACTTGGACCAAGGTCCAACCCGCAACCAGAGGCGGTGCAAGGCGTGGGCCACTGCACACGACCTCCTGGTGCATAGGGCCTCATGCCTTAAAGTCGAAATAAATTGAATGAAAAGTGAAAAAAAATCCCAAAGTGCACTCCACAGGGTTTTTTTTATAATTGATAAATTAGAAAATTCTTAACTCTATCTGTTTTTCACCGATATTGAAAAATTGATATATTGACATTTTAAAAAAGATATTTTATTTATTGGTGCATGAAAGCATTTGAATAAATAATTCCTGAAAATATTGTTTTCCATTTTCATTTCTTAAATTTGTTGTTTCCGCTCATTCGTTCATATTTAATCTAGCAACATTAGCTTGAGTTTAGCTGCTATCGCGGCGAGTCCCAGGACAGAGACGGGGCATAGCTCGGGACTTCCCATCATTAGAAAGCCAATTAAAGTATTGCATGCAGATGCAGTCTCGCTTCCTGTTTCTATATCATATTATAAATTTTAAAACTATTTGATGTGAGAATAAATAATAGTGGCACTGGGCATTTTTCATAATTTATCGATCATGTCAGGCTTAAGACACTAAGAGAGATAGAGATAAAGTTGTAATCTGGTGTAGCAAAAAGAAATAGAAAAGTGGAAAGAGTTCTATCCAACCAGGTTTAAAGGTATGATGAAATTTCTTGGGCAGAATTGAATCTGGAAGTACAGAATCAAAATTAATTGGTTCCTTCAACTTCTCAACAACATTTATTAGTATCTGAGTCTCCGTTGAATTTGGAAGTTACTCAAGATGCACCGACTACTGACACCGAACGATGGAAATAGAAATAGTATCAAAAGCTTGCCGACGCTATGATTTCTGTGTTAATGTTGAATAACATAAGTTACAGTCAAGAAGAAAGGATTGAGATTAGTTCTTCACCTGTGAACAGAGATACCAGTGACGTAGTGAAACAAGCATTTTCCAGTTTTGACCCATGATTGTTTAAGTGTATGTTTTCTAGGACAGATGCTCACCAGTCATGGTATAGTTCAAAGTTGTCCCACACAGTAGTTAAATAACAGTGATGAATATTATCTTAAAAATGATGACCATGGACACTTTTCCAATTTTCATTTCTCGAAAAAACTAAATAATGGTGAAACTCACACACAATGTCGTCGCTGGTTGGTTTATTCAAGTTCTAAAAATAAAGTTTTTTTATTTTCCATGCAGACTATTTAGCAATTTACAAACTCAAATGGTACAGGAAGGGTGATGTGATAGGAAACACTTAAGTAGTATTGTATAGAGATATGGGAATACTAAAGAATATACGGCCTATATGTTCCTATGGATAACATTAGAAAAAGGAATAAAGCACAGAAAAACATTAGACCGAAAAAACGAAAGGATCTCAATGATAAAGGATTCTTGAATCTCAAAAACATTGGTACAATTTGTTTGAGAGATTAATTGATATTAAACATTTCTTAGCATAATCTGGCTTAGAGGTCACAGAGAATATCTTAAAACAGACGAAGACACTAAGAATTCTGGAAACTTCATAGATTTATTTAAATTAATAGCTAAATATGATCCTATGTTACGGGAATATATAAATCGCATTGATGGTAAACAACTTGCACACCATTATCTAAGCCATGATATTCAAAATGAATTTATCACACTCATGTCAAACACAGTTATCAGTGGATTGGTAGGATAAAAAAGGCAAAATATTATTCTTTTTTACTCGACTGCAATACAGACTGTAGTAGAATTTAACAAATGTCGGTAATCTTAAGATATTGTTGTACATCAACAGGAAGTATAGAAGAAAACTTTATCGGATTTCTTGCTGTCACTGAAACGACTGGAGAATATTTGACCAATGCAATAATGGGAGAAGTAGAAAAAAATGCCTTAGATAGTCAGAACTGTCATGGACAAGGATATGACAATGGTGCAAATATGATAGGCATAAATAGTGGAGTTAAAACTCGAATATTAAATATAAATCCCAGGGCATTTTTCACACCTTGCGGTTGTCATAGTGAGTGAGTGAGTGTTTGGGTTTATGGCACAAGAGACAAAAAACCTGGCTAAGCTGTGCCAAACATTTGTTAAAAATAATTCAAAATGTTTTATAAAATATTTAAAAATAATGACAGTAAAGTTTTAAAAAGTTAAAATTTCAAACCACATAAAATCGTTTTCAAGTAAATTAAAGAAAAAATTTGGTGGGGATTCCCCCACCAAGTCAGACTATATCTTAAAATAAAAATATAGAAAAAGACTAATGGAACATGTTAGTTTAAAACAAAGACAATACAAGTTACCAATAATTAGCATTTATTTTTCCTGAATATGGTTGCAGTTAACGCGCGTAAATAATTGTCAGGATTGTTTATAAAACTTTTTTTATGGCGAATTTATCCGTAGGATCTGGCTAAAGTTCCTCCTCCAAGTCATACATAAGTATGTCTTCATCATCAGTTGTATATTCCGTAGGTGCTGACTTTCTGGGTTTATGTGGAGCCATTTTTATTTCAATTTCTGGTTTCTGTACTTTTGGGCACTTTCTTCTATTTTTTGAATTCTGTTTAACATTCTGTGGGATTTTAGATGTATTAGAAGTTTTGTTATTGTTATTAGAAGTGGTGGGAGCAGTATCTATTACAGAAATAGGGGGTTGAGATTCTGATGATGATGTAACCATGACAGAAGATGTGGATGGTAAAGAGTTGTGTCCGAGTTGAAGTAGGTGATTTGTTAACTGTAGGAATTTTAGAAGGCATTGTTGTTTTCGAAACAAATGTTAAAGGTTGTAGTAGTTTTAAAGGTGGACATACTATTTTTGTAATATTTTCATCTGTTTGAGTTGTTGTCGTTGTAGTTGATGTTTTTGCAACCTGAGCGTATGTTTGAGATATTTGTGTGACTTAATTTTCGGACTTCAGAATATGAGATATTTTTATTTGTTTTAATTTCTTGGATTGCCTTTTCAGTTCTCCACTTGGTGCAGAGTTTGGAATCAGCGGAATGGGGTTGCGAGCAGTTAATACATTTAGGCTCTAGAATGCAATCTGTGGAAGCATGTCCAACTGATGCACATGTCCACATATCTGCACATCTAGAGCAAGTTGACCGCGGCAGGAAGTTTGTGAGTGTCCGAACCTCTGGCACTTAAAACAGCGCAGAGGATTCGGAATATATGGATGGATTTTACAGTTCAAATAACCAGCTTTAATGGTTTTGGGTAGATAGGGGCTACTGAATGTTAAAATTATATGTTTGGTTGGTATAACTGTTGTTTCTTTCTTTATTGTGATTCTTCTGACCTGGATAACACCCTGATCAGAGAATCCATCCAGAATTTCTGCATCAGGGGTTGTCAACAGGTCAGGTTCGGAAATAACACCACGGCAGGAATTCAAAGTTTTGTGCGGACTTATCGTTAGAGGACTATTTAGGAAAAATTTAGCAAGAAGAAAGGACTTAGTTTGAAGAGCAGAGTTTGTTTCAATAAGTAGATCCCCGGAACACAATCGTTTTACTGATTTCGGTTCTCCACCTATTCCTATGAGAGCTTTTTGTATTGCAAAGGGCGATTTCTTCGACATGTCATTGTTTTCAAGTGAAAGTAATAAAAATCTCTGGCAGTCGTTGAAACTTTGTCAATGTTGAGAGTGGGTAATACGAGGCCTTTACCCGAGCACAGCTGCATTGAATCCATAAGTACGCGTATACAACTTCGTTCTGGCGTGCCTCCACCCACCACAGAGTCCAACAAGGGAGGCAGTGTGCCGGTCATCTGGCAAATACCAGGCACAGTGCTTACCCAGAGTACACCTAGAATATAGTGATTCAGTCCAGGGTGAGGATCCAACGGGTAAACCCGACACCCCTTATCTGCAGCACTAACCCTACAGCAGTGTCTCTTCGGGGACACCAAAGAGAGGTACTACCAGCCGATTGACAGGAGTGGGCTCACTCCTGCCTCCCGTCTACAGCGAAGCGTGGGCCAAAGGTATTCCCAGGACACCATTTTCCTCCTTACGGGATGCCGCACACAGCAAACATGAGGGTCGGAAAATCAACATTGTTAGTCAAAAACAAATAAAGCAACATAATCAAAGTATTTAAAGAAATATACGAAAAAGAAACTAAATTAACGCAAGACAAAATGTAAACCATAATATGTTAGTAGTAAAACGTAAGTTTTTTCACCAGAAAAAAACAAAATTTGAACATAGTTCATTTTATAACATAGGTCTGTGGTCTGGATGGGAAAAGAAGGAGAAATAGCATGACAAGAAAGAGGGTCGAAAATAGAGAAGAATCACTAGGGTACCCCTGGTTCGTGAAGTCCGTATTTACCAAAGATAGTAAATCCCTTGGGAAAAGATCCCTAGGGTACCTCGGGATTGTGACACCCGTACTCACCTAAAGAAGGTGATCCCCCTGAGGGGTTGTCATATCTGGAATCTGTTACTCATAAACGCAGCTAATTCGTCAGTGGCAACAAAAACATTTTTTGGTTTTATTCAGAAGATTTTTTTTGCTATTTTCAAGTTCCAGCAAAGGCTGAAAAATCATCAAACATAAATTAAGGCTTACCATTAAGCCTTTATCAGACACAAGATGGGAAAGCAGAATCAAGGCAGAGAAGGCAGCATTATTACAATTTGATGATGTTGGAATGCATAGAAAACTTAAAAAACCAAATGAAACAGTCAGACACACTCAGCGATTGTGATTCCGTTTTAAATGAAACGTTCAGTTTGGAATTTATCGTATCATTACATGTAAGGTATGGATTATTAATGCATGTCAATATCATAAGCAAATTATGGCAATCTGTACAAGCCCATTTATACATTACTCTTGAACATTTGCATACACTTTGTATCTGGATCAAAGATTATCGACAAACTGGATTTGGAAAATACTTGTCTAGACGCTCGTAAGTTTATTGAGAAAAGCAGCTATGATTTACCAAAAGATTTTAAAAGTAAAAGGTTAGCCAAAAAGAAAAGAATGTTTAATTATAACAGTGATCAGCCTATAGAGCCTGTCAAAAGCTGGTATAAAATAAACTTTTTTAATATTATGATCGATTCTGTGATAAGTAATATGGATTCAAGATTTATGTCTTTAAATCAACATTTTGAAAATTTTGATTTTCTCTATGACTTAAACGAGTTAAAAAATATCACAGAGTAAACTGCCTGACTGAAAATACAGAAAAACTGCCAAGATTTACAGTCCTCCAAGTAGGTGAGAGCAGTGACTTCCAACCTTACAAATTATATGAAGAATTACAAAATATCCTCCTAAATTTCCCCCAATACCATTACAGATGTGAAAAATCTGATCCATTATGTCATACAGAACAATTTCAAAGAAATTTTCCAAAATATTTACATTGTTTTTTGAATTTTATTAACAATGCCTGAAGTTCCGCTTCTGCTGAAAGGAGCTTTTCAAAATGAAAACTAAGTAATTTGTAAGAAATACAACAGGTCAGGAAAGACTTTCAGCTTTGGTAGTTTTATCTATTGAAGAAGATATAGCAACTAAGATAAATTACAAATCAATCATTAAGGATTTCAGCAAAACTAAAAAATTTCTGGGGTTTTCTTTATATATAAATTTCTGGGGTTTTCTTTATATATATTTTTTTTCATTATTGTTTAATGTGCAAAGAAATATGAGTAAAATGTTTGGGTTTTTTTATGAATAAAAATTTGTTTTTTATTTTACAAACCCTCTTTTTGTACCACCAGAGGGCCTTGCGAAATGTATCTTGCCCACATTAAGTTCAGGTTTCGCGCCGCCACTGCCTGCAACCTTAGGTGTACAAGGCCATCGCCAAAACAACTATGCCACCCAGCCTGTCATAGATTTAATATTTATTCATATATTTAATTGCATTTCTGCATATCAAAGCTGCCTAATAGAATTTATGTTTTGATTTTGAACAGAAAGTAACTTTTCATACATACACAATTTTAGTGATTTTTCATTTTTAAAAAAAGATTGCTCATACATTTTACTTGCTATAAATTATCACCGATTTATTAATTCAAAGATTAATACATAAGATTCAAATGTGTTTTACACTTGTATTTCATTAAATGTGTATGTAAAAAGAATTTGATAGCAAGTGATACAATTAGAAAAACATTCCATTAATTTATTTACATATATAAAGATATCTTATATCAAGGACAATTCCATAATACAAAAATTCTGAGAAAACAGAGAAAACAAAGTAAAACAAAATTCTAAATTTTGTATAGAAAGTAGTGTTATAATTTTCCTATCCTACAACTACGTAAAAATTTTCATTTCCCAAATAATTACTGTCCTATTTCTTTACTTTCTACTTAACACTAACTAACTGCATGCATCATTTAGAAAAAAACTAAACTTCTTGGTCTATGAGAAAATAAAACTCAAAACCCATTTGGTTTCAATAAAGCTCTTCAACTGAATATTTTAAAAAGAATATTAAAAAAGCACTTGAATTGGCTAGCGTCTACATCAGAGGTTCCCAAACTGTTTTGTATCATAGACCCCTTTCCATGTTTTTCAGTTTGAAGTAGACCCCCAGTTTACCTAATATTGAATTTTTTTGAATTTACCAACTTGAATGTCTTTTTGACAGCTGGTATAGAGCTACTTACATTAAACGATTAAAATTTGTAACTGTAGTGAAGTATAGTGTTCAAACTTTAAAAAAACACGTTAATTAATTTAAAATTTAATTAATACATAAAATAGTCAATCTTGTCAGGTTTGACCCTAAATCTCCTTGGTTACTAGTGTCCAGCCCTTATTTTCCTCTTATTTTTTGTTTTGGAGATTGGCAACCACGTTGAAACTGCTTTTCATTAGGAAAAGTAATTAAAAATTTTCTCACGATATTTCATAATTCGTTATAAATAATAGGTTATGTCTTTTTAAAGCCAAAATTGCTGACATGGCCCTTGTTTTAATAAAATATATGCTGTCACATTGTAAAAGCAAATTAACCTCATTAAAATTAGTAAATAAATCTATTAAATATATAAAATCTAGTTTCCTCTTGACTACATTTTCTTTTAAAATTAAAATCTTCATTTGTTTTAATGAGAGCCACTATTATAGACCCTCATCTACATCTCATGGACCCCCAAATTATTTTTTCGCTGGCATGGACCCCTTGAAGGTTATCATAGACCCCTGGGGGTCTATATAGACCACTTTGGGAATCACTGGTCTACATGAAGACTTTACTAGGTATTTCCTGGCCCTCTGACCCAAAATATCAACTCCATATTTAATTAAATAGTAAATACGTACAATTCTGAATGTCTTTTTTTTTTTCACTAGATCTGACTCATTGTTGGATGAGGGATTATTTTTTATGCCTAGTTTTTTCTTCACCTAGAAGAACCCTATATAGTAAATTTAGCAAAAGGTAATTAGATACAATCATTTTATCTATATCAGTGATGACGAACTTATGACCCACGATTGCTAGGCAACCACTTGTTTGTTTAAGCGGGTTTATTTAGATTTTCTAATTTGTGTGGATTTATATTCTATTTGTTTTTCAAGCACTGCATTGACACAAAAACAATTTAAATGCCATTTGTAACCTTCAGTTTTATCATTACAGTACCAAAGTTACATAAATGACCACAAATGTATATGAAAGAATGTAGTATTTGAAATAAAGCAGAAGTGTTTACAAAATATCAAATGAAGTGTATAATTTTACTCACCTTTTGTTAGTAGAAAAAAAATCGACAAACCAGAACACATTCAAAGCACTTTTTTCGGACAAAATGCATGTTTGTAAGATTATGTTAAGTTATGTTTGTAGAAAGAAACTTCCATTTTCCAGTGAACTTCACATCAGTTGCAATAAAAGTAATCAATTTTATAAATGTAAAAGCTCCTTATAAATGACAATTTGCACAATTCTTAGAGGAAATTGAATGCCAATATATTCAGGGATTTCGACATACAACAATGTGTGATGGCTTAATTTCCGTCTAGTCCTTCATCACTTTGTAGTGTTATTAGAAAAAATTAAGCTCTTTTTAATTAAAAAAGACAATAGTTTCAAAGAATTGTCCAATATACAATGGCGATATATTTTTATACAACATCACTCGGCATTTTAATGATCTGAATAAAACATTTCAAGGGCATTTACTGATTGTTTTAACATTGTTTGGAAATATTAAAGACGAAACTTGACATCATTACTGAGGATTTTGAAATGAAAATCATGAAATATTACATGAATCATTCTTTTAAATTTCCTCAATTATAAGCACATTTTCAAAACACAATAAATTTTGAAAACTCCGTTGACATTCAAGAAAATACAATTAAAAAATATTTAATGATTATGCTGGAAATAAAGTAAGCTTTTGAGGAGAGATTCAATGAATTTAAAAGTTTGAAAAATACATTTCTCATTTTATTTTATATCCATATAAAACACAATTTGAAATAATGGAGCTAACTGCATTTATGTGGCTAGGTATCGATAATTTAGAAATGGAATTAGTTGACTTTTAAAGCAGTTTTGTGTGGAAAACAAAATATGAAAACTTGACTTCTGACTTAGAAGGAAAACTGTGTGTAAAAATAATGCAGATTATTGGTTCTACAGTAAAAATTGAAAATATTATATTAAACATATGGGATTTTTTACCAAATAATTTTATATCAATGAAAAAACTAGTTAATGCTCTTTTAATGATGTTTGGGTCCACATATTTGGCTGAAAAATTGTTTTCTTCACAATGAACTTTGTAAAATCTTCTAATAGAAAAAGACTTGACAAAGAAATTAACAGCAAAATGCGTTAAACTAATGAATATGAAATATTAACCTAATATTAAAAAACTATCTGAAAATAAACAGCAACAGATTTCTCATTAAATACTTTATAATAAATTTTGTGATACATATATATATATACTAATAAATAATATTTTATACATTGTATGTAATTTTTGTTACTTCTTGTTTATTCAAACATTTAAGAATTTTTAATCCCACACAAAATTTTTAAATCGTCAAACCATGCCCATTTCTACCCATTAAGCTCTCTCTGTTCAGTTTTAAAAATACCCAGTTAAAAAATTTTAAACTTAATTCTGGTGCTAATGGGCATTAGTGACCCACGAGCTAGTATTAAAAAAGAAATATAAACAAAATTCTACCTACGTCTCAAAAAGGTTCGTCGTCCCTAGTCTATATCAAAAATATCTGCATTATTTCTTTATTAAAATTTGCATAATTATTTCATCTTAATTTTATAAACTATTTATTAATAATAAATTTACTCATAATAATTTTCAAAAACTAACTTTATCAAGAATAAGGGTCTAACCTCTTCATCTTCATAAAGTAACTCATCGGTAAATTTAAATTCTTTCAATTTACGCATCAGATTTTCGTTCTTCTTGCGATACTTCTCCACCAAATCTTCTAATAACTGGTTCTTTTTCTCAATTCCATCAACTAAAAGAAAATCATCATCTGTTTTTTCTTCAAAAAAATCATCTGGCAATTCAAATGGAGCTCTTGTTTGATTTTGGATTCGTTTTATTTCGAAAGGCATACTCGCTCCACACACTTCTTTGTCACGAGTCACATAAAGGAATTGATAGAAACCATCTTCAAGGAGAGGCAATGTACTGACTAGAAAATAATATTTTTAAGTTAAGAATAACTTATTAAATTAACAAGAAAGTTAAAAAAAAAAGAAAGAAAGAAATGGTTTTCCAGTTGATATAAATTTTGGATGTTTTAAGTTTATAAATAGTTACCATTTGTTTCTCTGTGTATGTACAAGTACTGAAATATGTATGTACAGGCACACCTAGAGATTCTCTAGAGCATCTTTTAAAAACAGCCAATATTTTAAACAAATCATTTTATGTTAATGACAGTGTTTGTAATTATGTTCAGTCGAAGAAGTGAGTAGGTTTATAGCAGAATCAAAATCGTTTTAGTTATTTGCAAAATTTAACCTTTAAGGATGGCAGTCAAGTTGTTTAGTAGAAATGGATTCCTTAGAATCTAAAGATTATGTTGGTATCACAGGACTAAACTAGGGCTAAAAATTGGGCAAGTTTGCATATAAAGCCGATTCTCATGGGAAAGGGCATTTGGTAGCAACCAAATGTGCTCTTCTTTACTTTGCACGTAAAGTTTTCGATTGTGTACTGGATTCTTTTCTCCCATGACCTTGTTTCTGAAATAAATTCTTAAAGAATGCTGGGGATTAAATTGAGATGACAATCTTCCTGAACATTTGGCTACAGAGTATTTCAGTCAGAAAAAGAAAGATATTAGTCCATGTTTTCTGTGATACATCTAAGTATGCATGTGTAACTTGGATTTTATTATGAGTCAAAACAAATGACTGCATGTATGTTAGTTTTATTAGATCACCTACCAGAGTAGCTCCATTTAAGAACATTTCTATATTTTATCTGGAACTTTTGACATATTGCATTAAAGCTAGATTTTGAAATAAAATTATTACTGATTTAATAAAAAATTCAAGTACTTTCTATTGACATGATTTGATGACAGCCCTGAGTTTGATAATACATGATAATTGGAGTACTTTTGTGTATATTAGAGAGCAATAGATAAACAATTTGCCGCAGGTACATAAACAACACCATAAAGTATGAAAATGCTTTCATACAGGATGTTCACCAAAGCAATTTCTGAAGCTGAAATGCTGGAAGAGTCTAGTACAGTTTAAAGAGAATCAAGCTGACACCAAAATGATGAAACCCTTGATTAAACAAAAATAAATCCTGAAATACCTGTGGTAGTTCTCACCTAGAGTATTGAGTGAGTGAATATTAACGCCACATTGTTAAGCTAAACGAGCGATTTTGGTGACAGACCTCGTAATTTTGAACCATGGTCAAGTGGCAAGGACGACACTTGAGCTGGCACCTCCCTCTCCTAACTACCACACCAACAGGAGGTTTGAGCTCTTGACAGATTTAATATGCATCGCTCCCCTACACAGCAAGTCTTTAGTGGTACTGGGCTGGAACTCATGACATGCCAGCCACGATCTGATGCTTTGACCACTAGGCTACCGCAGCCACTCACGAAGAGTATTAAGAATGATGTATGGTATTGAAAAAATTTTCTAATGCTGTTCAAGGATAGTATACAGAGAATTTTTATACAGCCTATTCACAGATAAAGTGTTTCCTTTTTACGAGCTCAAATTTTAATAATGAAGTACAACAGGGTTAGCAAATGGCAATAATTTGCCATTAGATAAATAAACAGAAATATGAATTTTAAAAAATGCCTGTCAAACATACTATAAATTTAGAGACATTTAAAACTAAATATTAGAATGTTTTACTTACGGTTAAAAATGCAATGCTGAAGTTTTCCATCATCTTCACATTTTGTCTCCGACAACAACTTGGATGCTATACATTGTGAAAGATTTTCATAACCAATGCGATATAATCCAACAAAGTCGCAAGGATCTTCATGAACATTGTCGGTAATTTGAAATTTACATTCAACATTGCCTGAAGTTGCATCATAAAACAAGTAGCAGAATATAACTTTAGCATAATCAGATTTACACAGCTCCTGCCATTCATCTGTTAGCACACTTTCAGAAGAAGAATCTGCAGAATCGTCTGCAGACAATTTATTTGATTCTTCCATTATCCTGAAATAAATATTACTTTTAAAAAATTGCTTATCAAAAATATTCAAAAATTAAATAGATACTCAAAATTTTTTTCCCTGCAACATTTCTGTTGATCTGAAAATTATATAAAATGGTAAAGGAAATAATAAAAAGTGATGCTAATATCTTGATTAAAAGTGTAGTTGCTATTATAAAGCAAATCTTTCTGATATTACTTGCCATAAAGTTTATGATAGGACGGTAACTATTTTTGCATAATTTCCATATTTTTATTCAAATCTAAGTCACTTTTTTTCTAACAATCCTATTGAAAATTGGGTGCAACTCAGAATCAAAGGCGAAAAAATTTGTTGGATGAGGAAAATTGAGCACGATACTGACGATTAGAGCAATTACAGATTCATGCTTCATTTAAAAGTTTTTAATATTGGTAAAATAAATTAATTATTCACTTCTTGTTAATTTTCATTTCAATTATTTTTAAATTTCATAAATTTCAAATATCAATAAACTTTTTTACAATATTTTTTTATTTTTTCACAAAAATATGTTGAGAATTTGGGATGCGTTTTAGATTAATGGTGGCTTAGATTGTGAAATCAATACGGTAAGAATAAACGATGTTATTTCAGTTATATTTTTTTTTATAAGTAAAACTATGGATCTAATTCAATTGTTTAAAAAACTTACATGCAAGTATTTCGAATAGTTTTTCAGCAATCTGTCTTATTCCATTACTCTTGGCTACATCCCATGATTGCCATAGGCAACAAGTAACAAAATTTCTTCTAGATAGTGATAGCATCCCCAGTTAGTTTCTGTTTCTAAATCCCTTAATACTTTAATAGAAGCCAGATAGGAAAATCAAATATGAAATTAAAAAAGTATAATCATAATAAAATTGTAAATTTCGCACTTATTGTAAGAAATAGGGACACACAAGAGATTTTAGCTACCACTTATCCAGGAATCACTCACTAGGGGTGTTTGGTACATCCCAACAAAAAACTTTCCTGCCTTTCCAAGCAGGATGCAACTACTGCCCTCAGTATTCACTCCACATTTCCTAACCACCCTCAAGGCACGAGAGGGCATCTCCTTGCCTAACTCCCTTATTGGCGAGAAAGCTAGTAGAAAGGCATCTTTATATTAGGAACTTAAATATGTCATACTAAATGTCATTTTACTAGATTTATCAGCTTTATGGGAGCATCAAAAATTAGGTACTGTATGCCAAATCAATAAAAAGGGAGATTCTTTAGTTTATGAAAGTTATTTAGGGATAAGTATACTATGTACTTGCCACAAAGTTTTTTCTAAATTACTGTACAAGAGGAAAATGAGACATCAATGCTATTAAGCAATTCATAAAATAAAATTTTACAGATGGTATTCAACTAGATAACTGTCAGCACATAGATGAAAGCATACACTACATTAAAAATAAACTATCAGAATTTCCTTATCCTAAGGAATCAAAGAATAGAGCTAACTAGCCAATAGATTTGGTACAATAGCAACCTCTGTGGATAGATTCAAATGCAAAGTGTAAGTGAGAAATGTAACTACTTTACCTTTGTTGAAGATTGACAAAATAGGCCTCCTATTTTTTTTTTTTTTTTTTTTTTTTTTTTATTTATTTATAATTTAAAAAAAAAAAGCTGAAGTTTTTAGAAGCAATAATATGGAAGAATACATGGGGAAAGGAATTAAAAATTTTCAGAAGGATTAAGAAATTATTCATTAGTTGATTATGCTGCACTCACTTGTACAGACAGGGCTGTTTTTAACCTCCCTGGCACCTTAAGTACTTTAAATTGTTCCTACCCACAGTATTTCCAGAGCACCCTCTCCTTCAGTGGAAGGGATTTTTAATTAAATTCTCTTACTCTTTTCCCCTTTCTTTATTTTTACTGTTTAGAGAGTCTAATCATTATCCACCACCAATGTACCTACCATGCCCTGGACTGGTAACTGTATGGAAAGGATAGACATGGTTTGGCCATTCATGCTCCTTTTTTACCTTACGACATTATGGACCACCCACCTTTTTGTAAATTAGTACAGTAAATTAATGAAACTGTTTGCAATTACAGTATAGAGCGAGGGTGGTGAACCTTTAAGATTCAACGTGCCATTTTTTCTAAAGAAATACTAAATGAAGTACACACGTGCCTTCAAATAACTTTGACATGTGATTATTGGGAAAATAATAAAACTAAATACTAACACCACAAAACTCTTTATTTACTAAAGAATACAATGTGCATTTTCTATATAATGAACTTTTTCTTTTGTGAATCAATTTTTGTTCTTTTTTTTTAAAGTATTTCTGAAAAAAATTTAAGTTATTCTCTCTTTAACACATTTTATGGTGGCCGTAAATCTTGAACTGGTTTTATTATATCCTAACTCGCTGAGAGCAATATAGTTTTGGATGTTTCATCCAAGAAGTACAACCTTTATAACTCCCATTGCCCAGTTCACTAGAAATATCTTTGATATCCTCTTTCACCAGTGTTGCCAGATCGCACGAATTTTGCTACTTTTTAAAACTTTCCGCTACTTTCAACCATATATATAAAAGTATTAGAACGTTTCGAAAAAATTGAAAAAAAAAAATAGTGACCTTAGTCTCTAAAGAAAACATGAAGTTTAATTATGTTATATCACTCCGAAACGACACAAAACGCTGTAAGTTCTCCCCCCTTGCCACCGCCAAGCATCAGAGCCTATCTAAGCAGGACTCTCCTATTTTGCCACTCTTTCCACTGCAAGTGGTAGAAAAAAAGAAATGATGGGATTCTTTCTAATCCCGATAGAGGCATGAAAATGAAACACGTAATATTCTTAAAAAATAGGCTTGGAGAGAATTTCTACATAAATATTAAACTGGGAAAGTAATTGTGAAAGGACAAATTCTTATAGAACTAAGTATATTGTATAATTATCATCAACGGTACTGCATTGAATTAAAGAATAAAAATCTATTTTTGTGTAATTAACTTACATTACATCACTGAACTTATAAAAAATTGCCTACAATGACAAAAGTAAGCACTCATCATATTGAGAGATTATGTGATAAAAATCTGATTAAATCCCTTTTGAAAGGTTTTTACCTAGATTCAGTGGCTCGGACTACCTCGCATTGCGGGTGGCCCAGGGATTCTAGAAGGCTCAAAGCCTGACTGACGCCAAGTACATATTAGGGCTTGGGGTTATAAAATTGACTTTGCAAGGGGCCCTAATATTCTCTGTTGCGCCACTGCCTGAATTCCTCTCTTTCCAATCAACTACTTCTCTTACTATCCCTATACTTAAATTAATACAAGGATAGAATTAAATATTGTTGAATACTGCTGCCAATTTTAGCAGAATTTGAGTGGATTAATTTGCTGTTTCAAAGTGATCATGTTCATCATTGCAAATTACTGAATGCATTTTTGAATCCATTTTTAAGAGATTTAGCTATATTTGCTTTAAAGCTGTACAACCTACCAATAGATAATGCCACTGTAGAAAGGGCATTTTCCAGAGTGACGCCAAAAAAGACAAAATTAAGAAATGGAATGTACCTCAAACTGTTTGATCATTCTCAGAATCAAAATCACTTTGGAAGAATGAGGGACTTGCTGCGTTGATTTCATTCCATCGCTACAAATGCTTCAATACAATTCAGAAATTTGTAAAAAAGACAAAGCAGATCACGATATTTTGCAGGAAGAATTTGAAAATATTTTAAATGAATTAAATAATTTAAGCATTTTAACATAGTTTTACAAAATTATATTTATGAATTTCAAGAGAAAAATCAAAATTCGCTACTTTTCCCCCTCTTCGTGTTACTTTGCTGCATAAGTTTTTGGCAACTCTGTCTTTCACCCTCAGTGAAGTTGTCCCGTGTTAATTATAAAATAATGTATGTTTAACGTAACTTGTATGCATTAAATTATAAAACGTCCTTAAAATTATTTTCTTAGTATTGAAAATACAGTGAATTCTTCGACATTCTTTTTTCTTGTCTTCCTTGCAGTTTTTCTTTCTTTTTTGATGGGTAAGATATATAAAATAAACATAATTTTAAAAAAGGTGTGGATAATTACTTTTTTTAATACATAGTGTTTATGAATTTAAAATGTTTTATGTGGTTTATGAAGTATATTAAAAGATGAATCTCTATATAACGAATTTTCCATATAACGAACTTTTTTCCTGGATTTAGCTACTTTGTTATATAGAGGTCTGACTGTAATTTATTTTAAAATCTGAGGGAACTTCACATAATAAAAATAGTAATACACATTTGTATCAATTATCATACTTGTTTTCCTCAGGGTGAAACTAAATACAATTGCGATAAAAAATTGAAAAATTTCAACATTTTTATCATGCCAAACTGTACAATCATCATGCATGCATCATTACACATGTATCTATATATATATATATTAATCGATAATTAATAACTAGTTCCAAAGTACAAAATCTGTGTGCTTTACATATTCTTTTTTTTTTTTCACACAATATTGATTATTTGCGTTAAATATCTATTATTTTGAATTTGGAAATATTTCTTTAACCCTTTCAGGACGAGGCGTTTTTGTCACTAAGCTTAACTTAAGAAAAAAACGCATAAATAATAAAATTTGAGTCCTAACGTCGTAATTTTTGGTATCCTTTTAGATTATTACACAAGAGTTGTCAGTTACATTAAAACTAGAATTTGATAACGTTTTTCCTTTAACTTACATGAAATTATATAAGAAAATATGATTTGCCTTGGGGAAATAAATTTCGTAAGCACTATTCATTGTTTTCCAAAATTTTTATTGACAAAACACATTAATACACTTTCAAATTAATAAAAAAAAATTACGAAAAAGATTATTTACAAAAAGAAATAGCAAAATTAAAATGAAGATTGAGTGTGGAAAATCTCGAAGCATGAAGAAACGCAAAGTCCTACATTGTATGATTTGCAAGCATAAAATGTTTGTTACATTTTTTTTATTATTTACATACTGTTTGTGACTAAACACTTTGGCTTTTTTCACCCTTTTTGTTCATATTAAGGTTAGGAAAATGACTTCAAAACAATCAAATAATAACCTGAAGTCAAGGTTTTTGAAATAAGAAAAGTATGCGAAATATATCCGAAAACAACAAAATCTTAAGCAGAACT
Source organism: Trichonephila inaurata madagascariensis (assembly GCA_019973955.1). Classification (NCBI taxonomy): domain Eukaryota; kingdom Metazoa; phylum Arthropoda; class Arachnida; order Araneae; family Nephilidae; genus Trichonephila; species Trichonephila inaurata. Next base: position 130,972 of record BMAV01027114.1, on the reverse strand, counting down.
GACGCTAAAACACCACACACTGTAAAAAGGATTCGATAACGCAAATGTTTCATCTCAAGAGGAAAGTTTATGAGCAGAGCTCTGTTTGTTGACCTTTCAATTACCCCCTACTCAGCTGATGTGCTAAATATCAAATCCAAGCAGAATATAAACTAATTGAAGGTCAGGTTACTCTAGCTACTTTCGATTTCAATATAATGGACATAGGGTACCATCTAGGGGTCATTAAAAAACATTCCAGCTGAAAATGCATATTTGCACCGCCCGTCACGAAGGGGTTAATATTCAACCAGTCAGTTTAAAACCAATATTCACTACTATTAACAAACTACTAACAATAACCACAAATCATTCACTCATTAAATTAATTAAATAATTGTCAGATATGGTTCTTCACTACCAATATTTTCTGGCTTACAGCTTTGTGAAGGGAATTATGAGCCATATTTAAATCATTCTTTGAAATTAGCCAGTACAAAGCCTTTACAACCTTTTTTGGTTACCAGGCTTTGGTAAAGAAACAAAAAATTTACTAAAGAAAGGCAATATCACAAGTACTCCATAGCAAATATTTCAGAGTTATTTAATTTTATACAGAAACAGAATTTGAAATGAATCACACATTTAAATATACTTATGTATTTTACTTTTTAGGAAAAATAAAACTCAGAAAGTAAATTTTAATAACTTCTTTAAACTAAGATGATCTGATTTTGAAGTCTGAAATTCGAGATGCTATACATAGTTTTTTTTACAAATAAATTATTTTATTATTATAGTTATCTTGGTGGAGATTAAGGTAGGTCAATGTATATACATAAATCAAAGTAAGCAATTTTTGTTTTACTTCTCAAAAGTAATATTTTTTAAAATATAAATAAGGAATAAATCAAAACAAAGTATTCGATTTTAAACAAACTAGCACCAATTTAATTAATAATTTTTTTTTATTTAGTTTTGTGATTAAATTACCCTTTAAAGTGTCATCAAGCTGCATCCTATAACTAGCTAACAGCTGTGTTCATAATGCTAAGTACTCACTCAGTTGTAGCATTTGCGCCAGCAAGACAATGTAAATTTTAAAACATTTGAACAAGGAATCAGGTTATTATTAAAATGTTTTTTAAACCAATAATATAAAAAAAAAATTCCATTTTAAAAATAGATAAGTTTTCTTCTTTCCATTGCTTTTAAGGCAATACTAAGTTCTTCACAAAAGAAAAGTTCTTTAAATGCTAAGGATTGAAATTTCAATTTTAAAAAACGTAACATTTCTCGAAAAAGTAGCAAAATTCGCAATGTAAAATAGTACACGACAATCGAGACAAAGACGGACATTTAATGGTCCCTTTTCTATGTTACATTTAGAAATGCATCACGAAATGGTTGTTTACCAAGAAAAGAAGCCCACATTAGTTTTATACAATTCGAGATTTGCACCAAGTAAAATAATCTTCATACAACAAAAATTTAAAAAAATAAAAGTTCAAACAAAGCTAAAGAAAATAACTTACAAGCACAGAATCCACTGTCACTGTTCTTCAATGAAATTTATCAACAAACGAATATAAACAACGTATTCACCTCTCAGACAAACATGGATTCCACAAGAGCTAAATGGCTAACACAGGGACAGGAAAATCCTCTATTGTGTGTTAAAAATAGCCTAAATCACCAGGGGACGCTGACATCGTGAGGGAAAGGGAAATTTTCCCTTCGTACCAAAAGGGAAAATTTTTGAAAAATGTTTTCCACCTAGTTTTGCGACTGTGTCCGTTTTTTAATATTTACTGAAAAGCAAATTGTGTCTAGCTGTAAGTAATTTTTCATTATCTATCAATTATGATGCAACATTAACAATGTTTCAAAAACAAATTTCATATTGACTTTTACAAAATATTAATGAATAATTAAAAAAATACGCGTATTTTCTTTGGGGTTATGGATGAATTCAGATTGATTTATTTTCTTTTGCAAATCGAAGGCAATTTAAAATGTATTTAATTCAAAAGGGGTACTAATTGAATTTAGTGTCAAACATGTAGTAATCTACTATCAAGGAGATATATAATCCATAGTAATAATAATTTTGTATTTCAGGTTAGTAATGTGCCCGTTTTTTATTATTTGAAAAGCAAATTTTCTTTGGTTAGCGGTAAGTAATTTTTTTTTCATCATTTAATGATTATTATTTTACATCAACATTGTTATAACAATTAATTCCGTATTGCTTTCTGCAGAATAATGAATCACTTTTTTAAAAATAAAAATCTCGTGTGTTTTGTTTAGGGCTATGGATGAATTCAGATAAGATTTTTCTTTTGCTAATCGAAAATGCAATTTAAAATATGTTTAATTTTATAACTAATAGATTTTAGAGTCAAACATGCAGTAATCTATAATCAATGCAATGCAATGCAATTTAAAATATATTTAATTCAATAGGAACTAATTGATTTTAGTGTCAAACATGCAGTAATCTATAATCAAGAAAATTTAATCCATAGTAATAATAATTTTATTTTATCTTCTTTTTTTTTCAGTATTAAAGGATAGTTGAAGGAATTCTTTGTAGGTATTGAGAATAAAAACTTATTTTTATTACATAAACTTGTGTGTTTTTACTATCAATTGTTCTTTATTTTTTTTTAATAAATATTGCTTGTAAAATTTAACTATGGATAGCTTTAGATGTGTTGAATGTGATAAGACCTTCTCTACAGTTTCGAACTTATATCGACATGCAAAATTGATTTATACTAAGGT